>JARHVA010005282.1:1055000-1253393 GCA_037957365.1 Torreya grandis
GGACAAATCTACAAGTGGACTTTCATTTGCATAACCAATTTATGCCATTACTTAGCTTAAAAATATCCTATTTTCCACTAGTGCAACCATTAGGAAAGCATCTTTGAGATAGAAAATGATTTTTGTAACCATTTGAAGTGACATGGATCAATCGAATGGCCCAAAGGAGCATCATTGGTAAAGATGGTTGTAACTAAAGATGGAGACTCATAATAGATTGATTCCTCTTTCTAGTGTCAAATTCCTCCTCCTTTCACTTCCTTTCTATGATAAATATAGCCCTTAGGCTAGTATAAAAATGACATAGTGTATGGTGAAGCCCTACTATATTGATGTCACATTTTGCCTTTAAGCATTAGGTACCAGTTTATTTCTTTCAAGTTTTCTAAATAATTATTTGGGTGTGTAAGAGATGTATATTGATAGCAAGTGATGATTGTCCATCCTTCTATCTTTTATCCTTCATACTTGAGAAATATTTCTTAGTCTAATAGGTTATATAGAGTGTGTTCAAGTGTATTGAATTTCTATAAGTTTATAACTATTCTTGGAATGTGTAATTTTCCTTTCAATTCATTTTCCTTGTGTCATTTCATGCATTTCACCTCTATACTAAAATACTTGTGTTATAAATCCTTAGAGCTTGGGAATGGTCTATGAATTTTGTTGTATTGTGCACTAGAATATGATATTTATGTGGAAGATAATCTTGGTGTATCACCACTCTTAGAGTAGATTTTCCTTTTATATAATCTCTAACTCTTTCCCTTTCAAGAAAACTAGTTTAGATAGAATTTGTTTTATAGAGATATTTTCAGGGAGCTAGCCCCTTTAATTCTAGAGGTTCATTTCCTCTATAATAATACCCACATGCCTAGAAAATTTCTAACATTGCACAAATTTGGAAGAGGATTGAAAACTGTCTTCTAGGGTACAAGATTAGGAGACAACAATTCTGGCACACTTGATGGGATAAATTATTGACATGTAAAGGTGAATGTTGGTCTTGACAAGCCTAAGGTTGTATAAATATTCTTAATCCAGCATTTGGTGACTCTAAAAGGTGAAAATATATAGTTGTAGATCAAGTTTCCCATGTTATCATTCATGGTCCTCACTAGGTCATCTAGGATTTTTGATCAAACCCCTCTAGCTGAAGCTCTTCTTGAATAACAATATCCTAAACCATTGATATAACTTAGATATCCTTAGCAAGGAGGTTTTGGAGAAGAAGAATAAGCTGAGGAAGTTGGAGAAATAGAAGATCAATAAGAAAAAATCTAAATGGATAGGTAGTAACCTTTTCTAGCCTTCAACACCCAAAATCCAATTAACCTTTCTGCATATGACCCTATTCCTCCCAATGTTACCAAGAATCTCCCTAATTTCAATAGGGAGGGTTCTATTACCCCATTTAAGCTTATTATAGACATTTCAAATTTATGTAACTTCCACAATATCACTTGAGCCAACATAGCCATTAGATTGCTTGCCATGTCTCTAAGAGTTGACTGGTATAGGGCTTTGGAAGGTGGTTTCATTACAAGTTGGGATGGATTTGGGGAATTATTGGTAGCTATATTTGAGAATAAGAGTGACCATACTTGGTTTATCCATCAATTTAATGTGATAAAGAGAGGTTCTAACAAATCCATGAGAGATTTTAATGAAATATTTCAAAGGATATTGCATAGGTTACCACCTATCATGAGACCTCCTTTGAGATTTGTGTTCCCCACTTATCTCAAGGGTATTGGTACTTCTATGGTAGTGATGTTATAGTCAATGGGATGATTCACTCTACTAAATCCATAGGAGATAGCTATTGAAGCTGAGAATAGCTTAATACAGGCTAGAAAGCTACCTCCAAGAGTTTCCATGCCTTTATTGTCTCATAATTTAGTTGAAGCTCCAAGTGTATAAAAATTTCCTAATGATAATTTCAAGCTAAAAAAATTTCCCAAGAAGATGGATAATGTTATGGATAAATATGAAGAGAACCAGTCATTACGAGCTTAGCTCAAGAAAGCTCAATTCTAGGCAAGTACTCCACCTAACCCTCAATACTATCCTTAACAAGGTTATATATCTCTACCCTAATATAACTACTAAGGAAGAGGACAAGGTCAAAAATGTTTCAAAAAGTATACCAATGCATATAAATTCTAATTCCACTCCTTCCATGAAGGTTTTTATTCTAGTGCATGCTAACATGGTCTAAGGGGTGGATCATTTAAACCAATGGGGACAACCTCAAAGTCAATTTATGCATGATGGTGGAGAACAAAGCCTATATTTTGTGGCACAAGAAGAATATAATCCTTACATGACATCAAAAGAAGTGAATCTCATGTACAAAGATACTCAAGGATAAGGTAGTAGCTAGAGTGTAAGTATGATGAAATTTCAAATGAAGGATGATTATGTGTTGAATCAAATCACATCAATTACAGCCCACACAAGAGCTAAGAAGAGAGATTTAGGAGATGTTCTGTGAGTACATGTGACTCTAAGTGATGCCTATCCAAGGCTATAAAGTGTGAATCCTAGTGTAATACCTACTACCAGTCATGCTCCTCAACAAAGTCAAAATGCAAGTAGGGTTGTCAATCCTACAATGCAACAAGTTCAAACTCCCTCACTACATTCAAGAATGCAATAAAATGTGAATAATTCCACTCTAAACATTGTTTATTCTTCAAATAATACTAAGATAAGCATATCTATTTGAAAAGTCTTGCATATGTCTGGTCAAAAGAAGCTCTTATAGGAACAACTCATGAGCATTCAAGAAGCCCCTCAAAATTCAAAATACAATATAGTGGCCCTTACCAATTCTCTAAGTCATGTCTTACATCCCTCCACAAAATCTAAAAATCCTCCACCTTTCTACCTCACACTCATTGTGGGAACAAGTTGGTTCATAATTGTATTGTAGATAGTGGATCTAGTACCACTGTCATGCCTAGGGTGTTGGCTGATAAGTTGGGATTGAAGTATGAACCACATTATAAATATGTATTATATATTTATGGGAATCCAACCAAGATATTGGGATTGGTTAGAGGTCTGAAATTATTTCTACATGATTACCCAAGTTTCCCCATTTTATAAGACATTGTGCCGGTAGACCTTCTATCTCATTTTGTTATCTACTTATCACAGGGTTTCATGGATAAAATAAGAGGATACCTTTCTCCTAACTGGTATTTTCTATATTTTAAAACAACATATGGAATCCAGGTGACTATAAGGACTCAACCCTTATCAAGGTTTCATATTGATCCATATATGAAGATAAGTTCAAATCAAAATTATCTAATTAGTAAAGAAGAATAATGTGTCATGGAAGGTGAAGCATCCTCCCCCTTGAAGGTATTTTTTATCTTTTTCTTGATAATTAAAACAATTAAATACATGGAATTTATCCATATACTTTCATAGAATAAACTTATTTGGGAGTTTATTTTATACACAAAAAATATGTTTCAATCCCTTCACTCACTAATGAAGACCATGAACTTGAAGGAATATGGGAAATGATTTTTGATGGCTCAAGAAGTAAATTAGGTGAAAGAGATGGTGTTATGATAATTTATCCATAAAATAATAAATATTATTCCTCATATAGATTCCACTTCAGCTACACCTACAATGTGGTATAATATGAAGGCCTAGTTCATGGCCTCTAATGGGAAAAGAAGAGAGGGATCGAGAATTCGAAGGTTTATGAGGATAGTGAATTGGTCATCCATCAAGTGAGAAATAAAACTAAAGATAATAATCCCTTTCTTAAATCCTAAAAGCATAGGGTATGGGACCTAATTGAATACTTTGATGCCTTCAACATACAACCCATACCAAGGGATTCAAATAAACATGTTGATAGATTGGCTGCCATATGAACACAGTTTGATGTAATTGTTGATGTAGAAAAGGAGAAATATTAGTCCCATATTAATGTCATTGTGAGGCCTTCTATTCTAGATAATTAAGTGTTATGGTAGGTGTTTGAAATTGATGAACACATTGCACACTTCTTACAAAATGAAGCAAGATTCTCCTCGAGGAACCAAAAGAGACTGCATGATCAATATCAAGAACAAGTTATTCAACTGAAGAAAAATAAGATACCTAAGGGGATGATTACTTTGGTGAGGGTTTTCAATTAAGATGATCAAAATAATAAATAATTAGTGATAATTTTGACAAAATAGGAGAACTATGAGAGATTCATGATTTACAAGGATAAGCTCCTAAAAATTGGTAATGTATGTTCTTTATCTAAGAGGTGGGCCTTTATTGAATTATACAAAGAGTTCCATGACATCTTTGCTTGGGAATATAAATATTTTAAAGGTTTTAATCTAAGTCTATATCATCACACCATTGAGTTATAACCTGGAGCTAAACCAGTCAAGAAAAAATAAAGGCCTATCAATCCCAAGATAGAAAAACTCATGAAGAAAGAGTTGACCAAGTTGATTAAGTCTAGGATTATCTTTCTTATCAAACACTGAACTTAGGTGGCTAATATTATACCTATCCAAAATAAGAATGGAGAGATAAGACTTCATGTGTATTTTTGAGATCTTAATAGAGTATCCCTTAAGGATCATTATCCACTACATTCCGTGGAATAAATTTTTTAAGTTGTTTTAGGTTCTCAATGCTTCTCACTTCTTGATGGTTATTCATGTTACAATTAGATACTAGTAAATGAAGAGGATCAGTTTAAGACAAACTTCACTAAAAAATTGGGGACCTTTGCCTATAATAAGATGCCTTTTGGTTTATCTAATGCTGGAGATACATTTCAAAGGGAAATAGATGTGGCTTTTAAGGGTTTGATCAAAAAGTTTATACTTATGTACCTTGATGATATAAATATTTTTTTAAAGGATGCTACTAATCATATGAAATATCTAAGGTAGGTGTTTGAGAAATGTAGGGATTATGGAATATCCCTTAATCCAAAAAGTGCATCTTTGCTATCCATAAAGATAGGTTATTGGGTCATATTATTTCAAAAAAAGGCTTGTCTATTGATCTCAAGAGGATTGAGGTTATTCTAAGATTGTCTTTGCCTCAACACAAAAACTTAATTAAAATCTTCTTGGGGAAAATAAACTTTGTAAGGAGGTTTGTTCTAGGCTTTGAAACTATGGTAAAGCCTATCATAGCCATGCTCAAGAAGAACCAAGTTTTTTCTTGGACAAAGGAAGGTAAGAGTAGTTTGGAGGCAATCAAGCAAGAAATTACAAAATATCCTACTCTATTGAACCCAAACTTTGCCAAATATTTCATACTCTATACCTTTGATAACCTTGATATAATATTATCTATGTTTATGCAAAATAATGATGAAGAGGTAAAGCAACCAATTGCATTCTTCAGCCAAGGATTAGAAGATTATGAGTTTAGGTATATAATTGTTGAGAATCAAGCTCTAACAGTGATAAGAGGATTGAAAAAATTTAGACACATGGTTTCAAACAAAAAGATACATGTCATGGTTTCTCATCTTAGCACCAAGGAGTTTTTCCTAAGTAAAGACCTTAATGAAAAGAGAGCTGGGTGGATTACAAAGGTAATGGAGTATGATGTGGATATTAAGGTGACAATTTTGGTAAGAGGAAAAGGGTTATGTGAGAATTTAGCTTCAGATTTTCAAGAGCCAAAGGAGAAAGTCTTGATCAACCAAGTTCACCCCTAACCAGTTGATCACATACAAGTTCAAAGTTGGACACAAGACATCATTAGCTTTCTTCAAAATGGTGAGTGCCCCAATGGGTTGAACAAGTCTCAAAGGAGGTATTTTAGATTACAAATCATTCCCTATTACCTTGTAGATGGTGTTATCTTTAGGAAAGACATGAATGGTGTGTTTTTGAGGTGTGTTAATAGTGATTAGTTTGATATGCTGCTGGAAAAGTTCCATAATGGTATAAATGGAGGTCATTTCTATCCTAAGTCAAAATCTATAAAGATAATGAGGGATGGTTACTATTGGCCTAGTATTTTTAAGGATTGTTACCATTAGGCTAAAAAGTGTCCTTAATGTGCCTTCTTTGTAGGCAAATAGAAACTTTTATCCCTTCCATTGAATCCTATCCAAGTAGACTAGCCTTTCATGTAATGGGATCTTGATTTCATTAGTGTGATGAACCCTCCATCAAGTATTGGACACAAATGGATATTGACTACTACTAAATACTTCACAAGATGGGTAGAGGTTATTATATTGAAGTAGGAAAGTGAAAATGTTATCTTGGAGTTCTATGAGAGCATTATAACAAGGTTTGGAGTTCCCCATCTTATCATCTCTGATAATGTATTTGCTTTCATAAGTGCTAAAAATTTTGATTAGGCAAATAGGAATGGAGTTTACTTGAGTAACTCATCCAACTATTATCCTCAAGGTAATGGATTGGCTGAATATACTAATAATAATATCATCAAGATCATCAAGAGGACATTGGAGAAAAATCAAAGAGCATGGCATAACAAGTTGAAGACAACCTTACAGGAAGATAAGTTTAATCCTAAGAAATCAATTGGTAATTCTCCCTTTGTGCTTGTTTATGGGAGAGAGGCTAGGTTTTCCATATCTCAATAAATCCATACTCTAGAACTTGCATAAAAAATGGAAATACTTGAAAATACTCTAATGGAAGTAAGATTGATAGAACTAATGTAGCTACAAGAAGCAAGAAATAATGCACACAAGACCATGGAGCACCACCAAGTACTCATGAAGAATTATTTTGATAAAAGAGAAAGTACAAGAGTTTTTAAGGAGTGTGACTTGGTTCTAAAATGGGATGAGGACATAAAAAAACTAGGTAGACATAAAAAGTTTGACACTTTGTGGAGTAGCCCTTACATTATTAGCAAGTATGAGTAGAGAAACTCTTTCCAGTTAACCAAGATGAATGGAGAGGAATTACCTATCCCTGTGAATGGGATATATATAAATTTTTACTATTAATCCTTATAGGTTGTGTTTTATAAATAGTAGTTTAAGTGTGTGCATCCTTTGGTTTGTTGTTGTGTTCCCTAAGTGCTTTGTAACATAAGTGTGTTTCCTTCCTTTTATTTGGTGTGTGTCTCTACCTTTGTGTGTGTGAATCAATCCATCTTGTGTTTTTGAGCCAAAAGTCTAATCAAGTCATTTTGAGTGCCTATATGCATGAATCCATGCCTAATGGAAGGATCTAGGCAAAATAGTCATGCCTCCCTTAGGAATCACAAAGAATGTTAACCAATTTTCACACCCAATTTTGCATCTTACATTTTGGCTAAGTGAAACATCCTTATGTGTTTATCCCCATTGAAAAGTGTCAAGTGTTTTTTCCCTTGTAAGAATTTGTTTGGTATTTTTTCAAGTGTTATTTCCTTTAGCAAGGTTTTGCTTTGGGTTTTTTGTCAAAGTCTCAAAGGAATTATTTTAGACTTTTTGTCTAAAACAAAAAGTCCAAAGGAATTGGTCACTTGCAAGATTGTCAAAGAGTATTTTCTCATGGAATTTTCCTTTTCAACAATTCCAAAGGGTTCAAGATTTTTGAAAGGCATCTTCAATATTTTTGAAGGAAAAGTGTCCTTTGAAACTTTTCTAAAGGGTTTGTTCTTTCAAGGAATTGATCCATTTCAAGTTTTTTTAAGGGTACATTTTAATATTTCTGAAGGAAATGTCTCTTGCACTTTTATAAAGGAGTTGGTCACTTCATTTTTCTAAAGGAATTATTTTAGACTTTTTGTTTGAAATAACCTTTCTAAATGGTCATTTCTCAAGTGAAGGGGCATTTTCAGTATTTTCTAAGGGTCTTTTCTCAAGAATTGGTCACTTCATTTTTGCCCAAAGAATTGGTCACTTTTAAAAGCCTAAAGGAATTGGTCATTTTTAGGTTTTCCAAAGGAATTATTTCTCATGGAAGTTCCCTTTGATTTTTTCTGAAGAGACACCTTTCAAAAAATTTAAGTCATTTCTCAAACAAAGGAACGCTTTCAATATTTTTGAAGGGATACTTTGAAAAAGTCCAAAGGGTCTTTTTCTCATGAAAGTGTCTAATTCAAGATTTGTAAAGGGAATGTTCAGAAATGAAGGGTCAATTGCAAAGGATCCAAATGAGTTTTTTTGAAAGAAAAGGTCCATGGGAGGAAGGAATTATTTTATACATTTTATCCAAAACAATCTTTTCGAAGGGACATTTCAAGAATGTTGAAGGGCATTTTTAGGCTCTCAGAGAGGTGAAATGAAAATATTGAAGGGTTATTCTTAGCAAAAGTGTCTTTTGGAAAATTATGAAGGGACACTTGTAGAAAGTCCAAAATAAAGATTATTTCAAAGAAAAGAGAAGGGGCCTGAGAGGTTAATTCTTTCAGAGAAAAGGGTGCACAAGAAAATTGTTTATGACTTTTTGTCCAAAACAAAAAGTTTGAAGAAATGGTCCTAGTAGAGTGATGGCTATATGGACATCAACTTCAAGATTATGATCTAATCATTTTTGTTTAAATAGTGGGTCAAAATTATATGTAAATGAGGCTCATCTCACCATTGATCAGATCATGGTCCATGTCATTTTTTGATGGCCAATCAAAAGAATAAAAGGTTGAAGAGCTTTGTAGGATTTGAGAATTTGACTTGGTTGAGCTGGAATGAGTTTTCAAAAGATTCTAAAAAATTCCATGAAAACATACACATAGACTTAAATCGGTCACCTCTCCATGGCCAAACAAAATGAAAGTGACTCTTCCCTATGCCATTGCACACCTCAACAAGCTAGTGAGAATTTATTACCATCAAGAAAAATCTACAACAAGTGGAATCTCATTTGTATAACTAATTTATGCCATTACTCAGCTAAAAAGTATCTTGTTTTCTTCTAGTGAAACCATTGGGAAAGCATCTTTGAGAGAGCAAGCTAGTTGTGTAACCACTTGAAGTGACATAGATCAATCAAATGGCCCAAAGGAGAATCATTGACAAAGATAATTATAGTTGAAGATGGAGACTCCTAATAGATTAATTCCTCCTTCTGGTGCCAAAGTCCTCCTCCTTTCACTTCCTTTTTTCTATAAATATATCCCTTGGGCTAGTGTAAAAACAATAACATAGTTTATGGTGAAGCCCTGTTGGGTTGATGTCATATTTTTCCTTTAAGCATTAGGTACCAGTCTATTTCTTTCAATTTTTTTGAAAAATTGTCTAGGTGTGTAAGAGATGTATAGTGATAGTAAGTGATGATTTTCCATCCTTATATCCTTTATCCTTCATGCTTAAGCAAAATTTCTTAGTCTAATAGGTCATATAGAGTGTGTTCAAGTGTGTTGAATTATTATAAGTGTATAATTATTCTTATAATGTACAATTTAAATTTAAATTAATTTTTCTTGTGTCATTTAATGCATTTCATCTCTATACTGAAATACTTATGTTAGAAATCCTTAGAGCTTTGGAACGGTCTATGCATTTTGTTGTATTGTGCACTAGAATATGATATTCACGTGGATGATAATCTTGGTGTATCACCACTCTTAGAGTAGGTTTTAATTTTCTATAATCTATAAATATTTTCCTTTTAAGAAAATTATCTTAGATAGAAGTTGTTTTATAGAGATAATTTTAGGGAGCTAGCCCCTTTAAATCTAGAGGTTCATTTCCTATATAAGCATACCCACATGCCTAGAAATGTTTTAACAATTCCCAAATATGGAAGAGGATTGAACACTCTCTTCTTGGGTGTAATATTTGGAGACAATAGGATCCATGGTAGATAATTAAGGAGGATTTTTTGATAATAATGTAGTTTATGTCAGGTCATATATGATTGAGAGGATCAAGAAGTTAAACTTTATGCACTGCACTCAAAAAATATATGCCTCCTAAATACCACTAGCACTTTTGCCTCATATAAACTCTTATAATAAGAATCCTCATATTTATCCTAAAGTCTCTTCTCATAGATAGATACCAAAACTCTCTTGCTCACAACCTCTCATGCCTCATCTATCTCTCTCTATAACCTAGCCATCTTTGTCTATGTTATATCCCTCTCAGCATATGATGAGTCCCATTATGTTATAGTTGTGTCTCTCTATGCCATAATATATGTCTATCCCTATGATATATCATCATTTTTTGATCTATTAAAGTCCTTATCTAAATTAATTTATGCTTATATTTAAATCACCCTATCTATCTCTGCATATAGTCTAGACATCTCTATCTGATCTGCATTAATATACTCATATATTGAGGATAGGTATTATGATAGATGGTAAAACCTAGCCTACATGCCTTATACCTTCATCTCCCTAGCACTAATCTCATGTTTCCATCTACAAATAAGTTTTTGAGTCTTATTTAACACTTTGGGTCTCTAAGATCTAGCCTACCTATCATCCCTTATCGTGTTTACACCTTATTCATCACCTATCACACATACCCCCTCTATATCCTCATTGGTGCATATCTCCACCTCTTCCTCCATGTATTATATCTCCACATCATATCCCTTATCTATATCTATATTCTCTAACTCCTCTCCCTCTTCCTCTCTACCATCTCTGCTAATCCCCTCTCTAATACCCTATCTAAAAGAACTCCTAGATCTTTTCCATCATCTCCATCACATGGAGTAGTTAGTCCCAAAGGCTGATTTTGGGCCCACCATATATCATATGACTCTATAACTCACACATTTTATGGTCTAACAACATATACCTAGGCCACCTATGGTTCCAAGCCAAAACTCATCCCAACCTCATCTCAATTAGGGGCTAGTCCCCACTAATGTCTCCCTTGTTGCATGTGAAAATCAATGAGGAATTGGTGGTACATATTTATACAATATAAATTGATTTTTTACCCTATTAAAACTATATAAATCAATGGTACACTCATGTAAACCCATAATATAGCATAGTATAGTCATATATAGCATATAATCCATGTCCTCTAGCTACTAAAACTAAATATCTTAATATGGCCTCTAATTAAGTCAACATCAATCATACCATATATCACCTATCTATAGTATCTGAAATATCCTCTATATAACATGTGATTTGGCCCCACTTAATACCAAATATATTACATAGGCTTATATAGACCCCTCTAATGATGTTTACCCATAAATCACTTCATGTCTATATGATCTCATGCCCACAGCTAGAGTAGTATCAATGGGATAATGCTACATACACCTTGGTAAACCACATAATTAATATCATGGTATATTTATTACAAAATAGTTTGTCCCTAGGAAAAAACAATTATATTTGAAAACATGTCCTTGACCATGCTTCCCAAGCCCATGTGAAATAAGTACCCATTTTTATCAGGCAATAAAATGCCACTAATAATAGCCATGAGAATTAACACTACTTAGTAAAATATAATATGTATAGGAACATCATATTCCACCACCTCATATTATGGTATATACATAATCAACTCCATCTCATCAATGTCAACATACCCACCCTAGACCATATCAATGTCAAAAGGTCTAATCAACTCCTCCAGTGCCACTTATCTATCCATCAAAACAAGGAAATATAAATACTGACCTTTGATAACAAATCATAGTATGCACCATATATCCTCTAATGTTATGATAAACTCCCTTGTTGGTATCCAAAAGGTAGATATGTCTGACCTCTACCACTCCACTAAGACACTAAATAACACCTGATCTACTTAAATGGATGACATCCTTGATATGTGAAGCAAACCAATCATATCAAATAAACCTAGTATATCACCTATCCACTCTATAAGATGGTGTAAAATATATGACCATCACTCATGAGCTATAAGCACATCCATTCCCTCTTGAAATCAAGTCAAAGTTATTCTAATCAGTCATTTGGTACTAATTCTAATCACATTTATACATTATAAAAACATATATTCTTCTAATCAAATCATGTCATCTACTCCTATTCAGTTTTAGTGCTCATTTTCTCTATTTCTTTATTTAAAATTTTGTTCATTTAATCAATTATGATGTTTTTGTTGTTTCTATGATGAATTCATTATTTATTAGGCCTATATCTCTATTTCTATGATGATTTCACCATTAAACAATCTCTAGACCATTTCACCATTTTCATGATGATTTCGATTATAGGATGGACCATTTCACCATTTTCATGATGATTTCAATGATAGGATGGACCATTTCACTATTATTTATTCAATTTCACCATTTGCACAACACCTAATTTTGTTCACATTTTCACTATTTTTAATGGTAAATTCATCATTTAATCAAACAAATTTATCGTTTGATCAGAAAAAATCATTATTTAAAAAAATCACTCTATTCCACTTAAATTCTTAATGATTTCACCATTTTCATGGATCAAATCATCATTTGCATGGACCATATTGATAATATGTTGACAAATGCACCACTTTCAATAATGAATTTTCAATTTACATGGTTGAATTCACCAATTTGAAAATGGTGAATCTGTCAATTTACTAAATTTCACATGCAATAAATGTTTATAAATACAAACTTAAAAAATAAAAAAGGTACTAACTAGTGGTCCCATCCCTCATGGTCACCTATGCTCTTAAACCTGGTTTGAAAGTGTCCTTGGTCATGGTCTATAAACCATTTTATGTAGGTTACTGATGCAAAAAATATTAGAGGTGAAATTTGAATTTGAAGTGCAAAAATTAACCAAATTTTCACCCCAAGGTGAATCTATAGCCTTTTATTTCAAATATTTCCCCCCTATTGTGTTGTTTTTCTTCATTAGTGGCTCATTTTTAGTCTCATGAGCCATTTTTGTTCATGTTTTCACCTATATCTATCATTTTTTATCCCTTTTTATCATTTATAGAGTATTTTTCATCATTTCAAGGGTTTACTTAGCCACATATTTTCTGAATCTCCCCTCAATGGGGCATCTATGGCTTACCAAACATTATTTTGGGGCATATTTAAACCCATTTGCTAATAGTTTTAGTAAAAATTAATTAAAACTAACATCCATTAATTTTCCTCTATGATCATTTTTATTATTTGATGCAGGAGCATCTACAATAGCACCATGGAGAACTAGTTGCAAATGCAAATGAAATTCTAGCATGAAAATTCAAATTTTGGTTTTCCCTCCAAATTGTGTGAGATTTCAAAATTTCACCTTAAGAGTAAATGTAATGGTAAAAAGTGAAAAGTAAAAAGGTGAAAAGTGATTGTTATATTGTTGAGGAAATAAAGGGGAAATGGTTGAAACTATTTTCAACCTTAGTAAATTGTTAAAACTTAAAAACAGTCTTTTGTTGCCTTAAGCCCAATTTGGGCGTAGAAGTTAGAAGGAAAGTTCTTGAAAAGAAAACAAAGAAGAATTAATTAAAATAGGAAGAGAAGAAGAGAGGATGAGAGGGGCATAGAAGTGAAGAAGGATAGAGAGGAAAATTCCTCTCATTCAAGGGAAAGAAGATTGAATGAAGAGAAGAGGAGAGAAACAGTGAGGGAGGACCTCACTCAAGAGATGTAGAAGAAAAGAGAAGGAGCAAATTTGATTGAAGTCAAGAGAATGTTTGAAGGAGAAATAAAGGATTTGAAAGCCATGGAACATGGAGATTGAATCTGGTATTAAATTTTAAGTCTCCTATTGATTTATGAAAGAAAGAATGAATGTATTTGTTTCACATATGGTTTCTTATGAATTCTGGTAACAGTCCTGTGTAAGTGTGTGTATGATGGTTCTCTATGGAATATTGAGAGAGACTGGGTATTTTGTATGTTTATAATAATTTTAAACTGGTATTTATGTAAACAAAATACTTTAAGAGCTTTGAAAGCTAAAAGAAGCCTAAACAGGCCTAAACAAGATATTCAGGAATTTAAAAATACAGCCCACTGTCTTAAGTAAACTCCAAGTAAAAATATTTGTATGGAGTCTAAAATGGTTTGGAAATAAGTCCCTAAGGCAAGCATAAAACTAGATCAAGAAGAAACAGGCGTTAGAAACCCTTCTAATATCCAAAAACTCCACAGTTGGAATTTAGGCCTGTAGGTGACAATATACAGGCAAGGGTCAGACATTTGTATGTTTTTGCAAGGTGAATGCATTGAAAAGGTATTATTTGTTATAAGTATGGGAATATGGAAATAATTTAAGGTATTTAAATGTTTTTATAACATCTTGAAGTCCATTGATCATTGAACTAGATAAGGAAAATCTTGAACCCTACTGACTGTCATACAAATACAGTCAAAAGACACTGAAATGTTAAGCATTGGAAGGTACAGAGGGTTGATATGACTTGGATGATTATTGGAGAAGGTGTAGGGGGTTAAAAAATACCCTATAAAAGTGATTTGAACCCTTGAAACATGCTATAACACTCCCAAAAAAATTAATTAGTTCTCAGCCTGTGACTGTCCAAGGGAAAATCCTGAATTAGCTTCTAGCCCTCAAAATGAGTTTTAATGATGGAAACCTCTTGAAAATTTTCAATATGAACCATGAAGGTGTTATAAAACTTTTGAAAGTGGTCTGAAGGTGATACAGTATGGATAAGTATGGAAAAGAATAATTGCCAAGTGGATCCTAGGTGTATGTGAAGGAAAGAGCATAGGCCAATATAGGAAAAGTGAATTTCTCCAAAGAAGTGCACTAAAAAATGATTGATTCACCTGTAAGAAGATAATGGGTATCTATAATGATGATTTTTTTTTAATAAAGTCCATACTTTACTCTGGACAAGGTGATTTGGATGCAAGGAGGGGTAATTAGAACAAGGCCTAAAGAAGAAAGTACAATTCCATACAAAGCAACCTCAAGATATTTTCCAGTATGTTATATAAGGGATTAATGGGTATCCATAAATGGTTTTACTTTCATGATTTATTTAACTGAAAAAGAGTTACGGCCAATAAACAGGGAAAATAGGGCTACAAGGAATGAATGATCTAGATAGGTCTATATCAGTTTGTTGATGGTTTCGGAGCTGTGTAATATCAGGTTTCATCATTATTATTTGAAAATCCACCACTTCATCTATATATTTCAATTCCTTCTCAAATAGTGGCAAATGTATACACTCCAATTCTATCACTTCCATTTCAAATTACAAAATTGATTGACTTCCCATAGTTTCACACAATTTAGTCCAAAATTATTTATTCATATAATATATATGTTTGAATTCACCTTTTAAATCTCTAGGTGAACTAATTTTACATATTATATCTATTCAATTGTCATTTTATATTCAATCTCTTAGTTTAATTATCATTATCTAGTCAATTTATATGTTTAATTATCATCCTCTAGTCAATTTCTCTATATATTTACTTTATTATAGTCAATTCAATAACTCCCCCTTATTTGATCAATTAATTTTATTAATTACCCTTATCTAAATCTTTCTTCTAATTTTAGTTTTGTTAAAAATAGTTTTATAATTATCTTGAAATTAATAAATTCCTCTATTTCCCTCCAAGTGTCCATCTTCATGAAAATAAAGGATCTTGAGATCTTTTGGAATATTCTTGTGTGAGTGAAGTTAATTGATAAGTGAATTAATATACAATATTACTCTCCACCCTTCATCTTGGACACAAGATGAAGGGCCCACAATGAATCTTGTGTGAAAGAATTTTCAAACCTTCATCTTGGAAATGGGATGAAAAGGCCCACATTAGTGGTCCATGTGTTTTCTTTGGAATAAATCTCCACTCTTCATATTGGAAATGAAATGAGAACTTATATTAACTATCATTTTATATTTTCAAATATCATCTTCCACACTTCATATTTATTAAGATGAACGGATCACATTAATGATCCATGTACACATATGAAGAATCATTTTCAATAATTCCTCTTGATCTTAAGATTAAGGGTCTTCACTGATCCAAGTTAATTATAAATAGACCCCTTTGCATCATAATTAACATGATACATTTAGAAAATAAAGTGTTGTCAAATCTTCAAGTCTCTTTGTGTATCATCTTCCCAAATTATTAATCAAAATCAACATTATCCATGACTTAAATGGAGATATCCTCACATAGTTGACATTAACAAAGATCATTTGAAGAAAAATTTGAGCCACATCCCATAAAAATAAGTATTTAATGGAGTTTTGTGTATTTATAGTTTAAATCTAATGTATTGTTGACTAAAATTTTGTATTACTCATGATATCTTAGGCTCTAAAATGTGTTTTCATTTATTTTTTTCTCTTGATTCACTAAAACTAACAATGATGAAAATATAGCTAAGATAGGTTCCTAATAACATAATTGTATTTCATAGTCTATTTTGGTTTTTACATGTAATAGTGATAGTAAACACATGGGTTTTAGTTAATTTCTCAATATCTGTATTGTTCCTATCTTCCCCTCTATGAAGGGTAGGGCCACTCCTAATGGGAAGGTGTACAGGAGATTTTGGGTCTATGGTTAGAGGTTAAACACTCAGATGATGATCTTTATCTATCAACTAATTCAACCTTTGGGATTATAATAAATATACATTCAAGGATCAATGAGATATTTATAAATTCATTTTGTACTATTATAATCATTGTATTATATATTTGTCTTTATACTACATTATAATTTATTATTTGATAGGTAATTAAACTCAATAGTGGCTATGTAAATTTTATAGTATTTATAAATATTAATGGATGTAATCTTGTTCATGGTTGAAATATGGATTATATCAGTATATGTTGTACATGATTTCATCTAATGTAGTTTGATTAAAATTTATTTAGCTTGTAATATGATTTAATTGTTTGAACACTAGATCAATTAGACTTTAGCCATTGGGTTAATACATTATATCATTTATTGACTTATAGACATTTATTAGTCAAGCATTGATAAATTAGATAGTTGTAAATAATTTTATAAGTAATTTATGTGAATAAAAAAATTAGCATAATTTTTGGTTAACCTAGTGGGTATAGCATTGTGGTATTAGAGCATAAGGTTCATCTCTCAAAATTAATGAGTCCACTAACATAAATCTATTATCCTAATTTTTATAAAAGAGAATAGAATGAGGTAGATCAGTTGGTGAGGGAATTTTAAATTCAAACCCTCAAGCTGATCCTAATCATATAGAAATAAAACAAACTATAAAACTCAATCAGATTATTATCATGAATGAGACTAGAGATATGATAATAATTTTAGAAAAATAAGCCCATGGACTTGAAGAGGAATGAGAATAAGAAGTTACATAAGAAAAACTTGAAGAATATGAAGTTCCTCAAGATCAAAAACATGAGCATGAGGAAGGTCATAAATTAGCTAGAGAAAAATTAGTTGTATAACTTACATGTGACATGAAGAAATTTAATCTACCCAAGTTTTATGGTATGGTTTTGGGTGATGGAGCTGAAGATTGGCTCACAAAAATGGAAAATTATTTTGAAATTGAATGGTACTTTGAAGTGATTAATGTTTTGTAGGGAGATTACCATTTGGTTGATGAAATAATATCTTGGTGGGCTAAAAATAATATTTAGATGAATATTGATTCTACTACAACCACATGGGATCAACTTGTGTCTCTTTTTAGAACATGGTGGTTACCTCAGCTTTATTTTGACCATAAAGTGATAGATTTATAGAACCTAAGGCAAGGATATTTGTTGATGAATGAATAATAGGAGCAATTCAAAAATCTCTTGAAGTATGTTATATAGTACAAGAAGGATGATAAATTTTGGATCAAGAAGTTCGTCATGGGATTGAAACCCCAAATTGGGTGTGAAGTGGATGTGCATAGACCATACACCATGGATCAAGTATTTTATTAAAAAATCAAGGATGAATGAAAGTTAAAACCACTAGCATAGGTCAGAGAAACATGTTAAAAAAAGTTCTAGTTACAAGACACCCTTCAAGAACAAGAATTGGAAATTCTAAGAATTGGTTCAATATTTACATGAAATATTTAGTAATGATTATAGGAATAGGAAACCAAGAGTTAATTTCAGAGAAGGATTCAAGGGTGATAATTAGGGTAAGAGAAAGGGACCATGTGGCAGGTGTTTTAATTGTATATGAGATCATTATAATAAGGATTTTCCTTGATGGAATATAGATGGAAAGAATAAAATATATCCACCTCTTCTTCACAACAAGGAACCTTTCAATAGTGTATTCACATATCAATGAATAATTGACAATTAGAATTATAATCCTCTCCCATAAAAGTATTACATACTCTATTAGGTATCTAATTAATGTTTTGATTGATACATGAGATACTAAATGCTTTATCTCTACTATAATGCTAAGTAAAATATCTAGTAAAGTTGATTTTATGGTAAATGCATGGTCATTACAGTCCATGAATGAGTCCAAGGTTAAATTTGATAGATGTCTTGTAAATTTTAAAATCAAGTTCCTAGAGTTCAACATGGTAGTTGATCTTTATGAAATACCACTAGGGTCATATGATGTGACCCTAGGAGTGAATTGGCTATCTAGGCATAAAGCCAAAGTTGATTATTTCCTTTAAAAGGTGGAATGTTTAGATGATTTAGGAAACAAAAAACAAATATAAGGAAATAAAAGGGAGTTAAAGATCAAGTAAATCTCAACCATTTAGTTGAAGAAGGCTTAATGTAAGGGATGCCAAACATTCCTAGTTAAAGTGGATGAAATTGGTGAAGCTAAAGAACCAACTTTGGAAGACTATCATTTTATATAATAATTTTAGGATGTTTTTTGTAGAATATTTATTGAGATTACCTCCTAAAGTGGAATTTTATTTCACCACTAATATCATTCTATGATCATAAATCACCCTACATAATGATAAAAATTGACTTAATCAAGTTTGAAGTATAACTTCAGGAGATGTTGACCAAAGGATTGACTCAACCAAGTGCTTCAACATGGGTGCACCTATAGTATTTATTAAGAAGAAGGATAAAACCCTTTGTCTATGTATTGACTACTGAATGATTAACAAAGAAACAATAAAGAATAAGTATCATTTGCCTTGCATTAATGATATTTTTGATCAAATAAATGGTTATATAGTCTTTTCAAAGATTGATATATATGTAAGGTACCATCAGTTGAGAATTTAAGAGGAAGATATTTCAAAAACATCTTACATGACTCTTTATGGGCATTATGAGTTCACAATACTTTATTTTTGATTAATGAATGCACCAATAGTATTCATGAATCTCATGAATAGTGTGTTCAAAGATTATCTTGATTAGTTTGTGCTAGTCTTTTTAGATGATATCATCATCTATTATAAAAGTGTAGAATTCATGTCAAGAATTTATGTTTAGTTTTTTAGTGGTTGTAGAATCACAAGATTTATGGAAAGTTATCCAAGTGTGATTTATTTCAAAAAAGAGTACAATATTTGGGATAGATCATCTCCATAGAGATAATTTCACTGGATCCAACTAAGATTAGAACCATTATGGATTGGCTAGCAATGAAAAATGTAGATGAGGTGCATAGATTCATGGGTTTAGTAGGTAACTATAGGAAGTTTGTAACAAATTTATCCAAGATAGATAAATCAATTAACTCTATTTAGTAGAAAGAGTAGTATTTTGTGTGGTTAGATAAGTGTGAAAAAGTTTTTAGGTTTTGAAGAGGCTTACTTCTACACTAGTGTTACTGATTCTAGATCTAAATGTCCATTTTTAAATTATAATAGATGGTTTATGGGTAATTATCATGAAATATGGTTCATTTTTGGCCTATGAATTTAGGAAACTGAAGCCTTATGAGGGGAATTATGCTCCTCATGACCTTGAACTCGATGTTATAGTTCATGCTTTATAGATTTAGAGTCATTATTTATTTGTAAATCCTTTGAACTTAAGACTAATAACTTAAGTATTAAGTATATATTCACCCAACCTAACCTTAATTCTCATTAGAGGTGGTAGTTAGAATTTCTATTAGATTATGATTTTGACATCAACGATATTAAGGGAAAATAGAATAGAGTTACAGGTGCCCTTAGTTGTAGAAGGTAAATTATGGATTTGGCTAAAATAAGGAGTACCTTCCAAGACCATGTATAAAAATTATCACTTGGATATTAATTATATGAATAGGTTAAGAAATCATTGGTTAGAAACTCTCAAGATCCTAGATACCAAGGTTTTCAATTTGAAGTGAAGGGATTCTAAGATACAATGGTAGAATATATGTTCCCAATAAATAATTTTTTTTAAATATGATGATAAATTAATTTCAAAATTATCCTGATTAAAGACATCCTAGAGTGAGTAAGCTGATATTAGAGTTAAAACCATTGCATTTTTAGAAGGGAATTAAAAAGGATGTAGCTGATTTTTTGTCTAGATGCTTGGAGTATCAATGAGATAAGGATGAACACATGCATCCTACTAGGTTTTTGTACCCACATTCTATACCTGAATGGAAGTGTCAAGTTATTAGAATGGATTTTATTCAATCTTTACCTATGTCTAGGAACTATAATGACATGATATTGGTAGTTGTGGATGAATATAACAAGGCATCTCTTTTCATTCTAAGTAATTTATTAAATGATACAATTACGTTTGATAAGAGATTTGTGAAATAAATTTATAGGTTACATGGGTTTATATAAAATATTATCTCATATAGGGAACCTATATGAATTACAAGTTTTACTAAACTTTATATTTAGCTTTGAGAACTTAGCTCAATTTTAGGACAAGCTACCATCCAAAAAAGATGGATAATTAGAAAGAATAAATCAGATCATGAAGGATATTTTAAGGATGTATTACATGGACCAAAAATATAAGTGGGAATAATATGTGTAATTTGTTAAGTTTGATTACAACAAATCATACCAATCGGTTATTAAAATGGATCTTTTCAAAGCATTTTATGGTAGGAGGTGTAAAACACCAATCAACTGAGACAAATTGGAAGATAGATTGGTCTTTGGAAATGATATGCTTATATAAATCAAAGAGTAAGTAAAATTAATAAAAAAATATTGGCTGGAGACAATGATAGGTAGAAAATTTATGATGATCCAAAAAGAACAAAAAGGAAATTACAATTTGGAGATGGTTTTTATGTAGGTCAAACCCAAAAATAATGAAATATAGTTTAGAAAATCAAACTAATTATCACCTAGATATGTGGAACCCTTTGAGGTTTTATAATTAATTAATATTGTATTGTATAGGCTTGTATTTCCACCAACATTAGCTCAAATGATTTTTTTTTCATGTTTCATATCTTAAGAAGTATATTGTTGATCTTGCACATGTTTTGGATTGGAATGCATTATAGGTTTAAGATTTAGGTGTGGTCATAGTAGAATAAATTAAAATAATTGATACTCACAAGCTTAGCTTCTGTAATAGAGAAGTATCATAGTGCAAGGTCTAATAGGATTAATATTCTAAAGATAGTGATACATGGGAAGACTATGAGGAATTATTGAGGTTGTTTCCTCATTTATTCAAACAATATTTCATCTAAAAATTATTTATATTTATTGAACATTATTTTTATTTTTAAAACTACTGTTGAAATAAGTGTCATCAGGATGATGATCTATTTTAGGGGGGAAGTATATCACATCTAGTTTCCTCTACAAACTATTTAAGTTTTAATTATGGATTATGAGACTAATTATTGGTAGTGATGATATTTATTTCTAAATTGGATTTGTATATGTTGTTTGATTGATAGTTATACTTCTTATTTCATGATTAACATCTAGATATATAGTAATTTCATATGTCTTATGATGATTTATGATCATGATTTTGTAGATTACTTGAATTAAATTGTTTATTATGGTTATATGTTGATGATTATTTTAAGTTTGGACTAACTACTAGTTTTTTCAATGAGTTGGATGAAACACTATCTCACCCTCATAGGCAATTCAGAGGGAGAGTATGATCAGAGAGGGGGTGTAAATACCAAAAATAGGGGTTGAGATATATCCACCAAACCTATGCACACAAAATTTAGTTATTTGAGTGAAATAAATGTTACTTGTATTGGTTATTTGGTAATATTTGAGTCTTGTTGATTTTATCTCATTATGATATGTGATTTTCACATGTATGTTATTGTAATATGTTGACTCTCTCTATATTATATCTAGTAGCCATGAGTGTATTGATTTGAATGAATTGCTTATTCATTCACTTAGTTACATTATGATTTTGTGATATAACTTGGATTATGTTAGCTTGCTTTATTTATTTCATTCAACTATGAATTTATAATCTTGACTATAATTTTAGTTATTGATAGTTTGAGTGTTACTTATCCTGTTTAGATTTCTTAATTACCTTGATTTTAATTTCATTGTCATATTGGAAATAATACATAAAGGTCTAATATAACCCATCCTAAAGTAATTTGATTTATTTATTAATTTAAATCTTTATACACTATGAGATTTTGCATAATTAGGTGTCTACGTACATCACACACATGTAAGGGAAAGAAAAATTAGATTTTGCTCAAAAGTTTATAGATCTATTATTATTATGTTTATCATCAAAGAACAAAAGGTAAGAAGAGAATAAAATTATGGTTTTTATTTTGTGTTATCTTTATGATTTTAAGGTTTGAACTTGACAAGGGAAGTAATGGAGAGTTTTATACCTCCATGCTCATATATGGAGTTTGAACTGTGATTTCAATAGAGGAAAATGAATGGAGTGGCAAAGTAATTAAGGAAGTTGCATGATGATTATTTCAAAAAATATCATGAAATTATGGAGGTCATTCAAAACATGCATGAAGGTGAATAAATTAATAAGAATGAATGTGAAATTAAAAAAAATGGATTATCATAATAGATGATAAAGAGAAAAGAAAGAATAAGAGAGAGCTTGGCATTTTAGAGAGATGGGTATAACGTATAACTTGTTCATTAGCCAAAGCTTGGTATCTAGGTTGGTTTTAATTTTTTTGTTTTTATATTGGAATGGAAAAAAGAAAATATATTATCTTTTTCATTGAATCGGTGAAATGTTAGATAATTATTCTAAAAACCCCATGTCAATAGGTCTATAGACCTAAGTATGGAACCTGGTGTAGATGATTTTTGAGATCTATGGATTAAATTATGTAATTAAATAAACCTAAATAACTAAATACCTATTTAAATAATATATCCATTAGAATCCAATGCAAATATATGAACAAACCATTCAAAACAACATTAGAATCCTAAAGTTAAGTCCTCTACAAAATGATCAAATAGATGAAAGGAAACAAGAAGAGATCAAGATTGGATTGATATACCTTGGACTCAGATTTTGACACTATTATGTTTCTTGAGAAAGGATGTTGATGATGAAGGATTCAATGACAAATTAGACATGGATTTACTATGAGAATGGTAGATTTCTTGGTTGCTAATTTGACATGAAGTCTTTATGATTTTTTTAGTTGGCATCAATGGAGGAGTGGAGTGATTTAAATAGAAGAGGGAGGGAAAGATAAATGGTTGAGGTTTGAAGTTAGTTTAAGGAGATTAATGGATGAGTATTATCCAAGTAATTTAAAATTTCTTGGAATCCTCTAGATTTAGAGGCTTCTAGAGAGGAAGAGTTAGAATAGAGAGGATTCTAGAATCCTAGAACTCTAGAATCCTTTTAGGTATTAATTAGACTTAGGGATGGGTTAGATAGGGATTAGGTAGATTATTAGGGACTAGGGGTGTAGGGGATCCTAGGAATAAGCTAGTATGTAGGTCTCTGGGAATTTAAAATCCCCAAATATTGGCTTAGGCTAGTAGGTAGGTCATTGGGAATTTAAAATTTCCAAATAATAGGTAAATAGGATTAGATTAGGATAATGGGGATTTAGGATAAATTAATGATGAAGTGGGATATAATAAGGTTAGTAGATGATTAAATATGAATGGGAAATTGGATAAATGATATAAAATGGATAAATTAGATTAAGCATAATTAGTGTCGAAATAATAGGAATATTAGTGATAATAATATAAGAGAGCAAATTAAGATGCATACATTTTTCCCATTTTTGAAAGGGAATTATAAGTGGAGTGAAGTGAAAGGAGTAATGATATTTTAAATAAAAACCATCTCATGGATGAATGTTAGTAGATATGATATTAATAGATATGATGCCCCCTCAAGGAGACATGAGATGAAGATTGAGACAGATGGCCACTCAAAAGAAGAAATGATGGGTAGGATGAGATGGATAGACAAGGGGATGGGATGTGATATTTGATGTAGATGATGAAGAAGATGAGTTTAACCTGAGCAGTGAGATAAAAATTGATGATACACCTGGTAAAGACATAGACATAAGGAGTAAAGATGGTGGGTATCATGGTTATCGACACATCCGAAGGTAAAATCAACTGTAACATGATTATGATAGGATTAAAAGGCCATAATATTTAGATGTATCCCAAGAATGGATGAATGAAAGGGAGAGATATTATCTAGGATAAATAAATATTTGATTAATCATGGGTGTAGCTCAAAGCTAAATTAATCAATATGATGTATGTGATGATAAAGAAGAAATGATATGATTGAGTGACCAAAAGACTACATTGCATCAACCTAGTGAGCCATAATATCATTAAGGATGATTCCCATAGTAAGGACACATGAAAAGGAGTGATTATTGATTGACCAATCAATGATTGGTGGAAGAAAATATGGAAGTTATGATATGTCAGGCCCAATCAACAAATACAGGTGATTGACAAAAATATTAGGGAGATGATTGTGAGGATGGGGATGGATCAATTAATTGATGAGTGATTGATTGATATTATGGATCAAATATTTGACTAATGAAAGAATTAAAGATAATGAAAGATATGATAGATGTGATGATGAATGATGGGGAAAGAGGAGAGGAGATAGTGTTTGAGATGAAAGGTGTGGGTACTTGATGGATTATTTATCTAACACCTATTCTAGTGATATGCGATGTTAGGATCATGTCACTACTACTGGATGTATTAAATAATTGGTGGCCTTTATTGATTCTTGATTTAACATCCTCTATATGTTTTATCTAGGTGTCTTTGTAACCCCTATGAGGGATGATGTTGCCCAAAGATTTGAGATATGGTATGGATGGGATGATGTTATGATTTTGATGATGGGATATAAGATAGGAATGAAGAATATGATTAGGATGGATAATATGAGGGGATGAAGAGTATAAATCAAGTTTTATAGTTGCATACACCTTTGGATATGGTGGAGGGGATTCTTTATATTGGTGCCATAATATTAAGGGATCTAAGACCTTTTTATTTGTTGATTCTTTGATCTAAGCATTAAGAGGATGATTAGTCCTGTGATTATTATTAATGACTTTATTTTAAATTATTGATTGGATTTGATTTTGATTGTCCCTTGGTGCCTAATTTTGGCCTTCACTAGAGGAGATTGATTTTTGACTTGATATATGATTATTTTGACTTGGATATCCCCCTAGTGCTAGATTTTGGGATTCACTAGGGGAAGACCTTTTTTATTAGGTCAGTGATTTGATTTTACTTGATTTTGACTGATAGGATCAAAGACTCAAAATGGTTTCTAAAATGTAGATGATTTTTGAGATCTATAGATTAAATTATGTAATTAAATCAACCCAAATAACCAACTACCTAGTTAAAGTCTAGATCCATTAGAACCTAATGCAAATATATGAATAAACCATTCAAAATAGCATTAGAATCCTAAAGATAAGTGATCCAAACCATGATCAAATAGATGAAAGAAAACAAGAAGAGATAGAGATTGGATTGATATACATTGCGATCAGATTTTGACACTATGATGTTTTTTGATCAAGTATGTTGATGATGAAGGATTTAATGACTAATTGGATATGTATTTTCTATTATAATGGTAGATTTCTTGGTTGTTAATTTGACATGAAGTCTTTATGATTTTAATAGTTGGATTCAATAGAGGAGTGGAGTGGTTTAAATAGACGAGGGAGGGAAATATCAATGGTTGAGGTTTGAAGTTAGTTGGAGGGGATCAAGGGATGAGGATTATCCAAGAAATTTAAAATTCCTTGGAAGCCTCTAGATTTAGAGGTATTTCTATAGAGGAGGGGTTAGAATATAGAGGATTATATAATCCTCTTAGTTAATAATTAGACTTAGGGATAGGTTAGATAGGGATTAGGTAGATGATTAGGGATTAGGGGTTTAGGAGAGCCTAGGCATAGGCTAGTATATGGGTCATTATGAATTTAAAATTCCCAAATAATAGGTAAATAGGATTAGATTAGGATAATGGTGATTTAGGACAAATTAATGATGAAGTCAAATATAATAAGGTTAGTAGATGATGGAATATGAAGAAGAGAACATTGGATAAATGACTAGAAAATGGATAAATTAGTAGGATAAATTAGATTAAGTGGAATTAGTGTCAACTTAATAGGAATATTAGTAAAAATAATATAAGTGAGTGAATTTAGATGCATACAATTGGTTCCATCCTTAGGCCTATAAAGCTGAGGGTTGATCTATATCTAATAAGGAACTAGTCTATGTGGATTTTTTAAGTTTTATTATTTAGTTATATGGTATTACCTAAATGATATCAATATTTATTCCCTCTTTGATACCCTCAAGCCTTTATCAATGAATATAATTAATTTGGATAGTTATAACCCCATGTATACTTGTACTAATTTTTTGTATTAGGGTTTTTGAGAAATAAGCAATAGAAGATTTAAGTTTGAGTATGTCTTTACCCAAGCTTTAAAAAATTTTATGTAGCTATAGGAACTAGAATAAATTTGTGTTCTAGTAACTATATTTAGTTTTTCTCTAAGTTCATTAAATTGATAATAATTTGAGTATTGATTAGAAGTTATAGATGAAAGATGGGAATAAAGGAATCTAAACATATTTAGATGTACACATATATATTTATGAATATATTTATGTTTGCATATATATAGAGATATATAAATACCATGTGATTTTTTATATGTTGGCTTAAATATGGACTTTTAGTGAAACCTATACATATGCAATCAACTTATAACCACATAATAATAAGTACTGGGAGAATACTAGTGTCTATGTATTCCTTTGTGATTCACATATGCTTGTGATGTTATTAATATTTAGTGGTGTGTAGAATAGTATAGATAAAATTAATATGTAATGTCATGCTTAGACTCATAGAAATCTCTTTTTATAACTAATTGTAGGTTTAATGGAAGGTTACACAGATATATATATATATATATATATACATACATATATATATATATATACATATATATATATATATATATACATATATACATATATATATACATGTATATATATATACAGATATATATATATACACACACACATATATATATACATATATATATATATACATACATATATATATATATATATACATACATACATATATATATATATACATATCTACATATATATATATATATATATATATATATATACACACATACATACATATATATATATATATATATATATATATATATATATATATAATAAGTACTTATACTTAACAATTTGATTGGGAGATGTCAATCCAAAGTATGATTAGTTAGTATCTTAAAGAGAGTATATTCATTTTTTTAGGTATTATAGAGGTACATTAAGCTTATTATGTTGTCTTTATCTTTTAATGACATGGTTTTGAAGTAGGCTCATATATGAGAGTTGTATCTTTTGATACTTGATGTATAGACACCTATATATGTATGACTATGGATAATAGATTTGGTTATAAAATAAAAGACATGTGCTAATAGGAAGTTAGTATACACAAACGATCCTAAATAAACTTATAATGCTTGTATGAGGAAGTCTTGCATAACTGTATGTAAAAATATAAATTTTGAGTAAAATGTATAAATAAGGAAATGTTTCTATATCAATTTTATTATGAAAGAAAAGATGATTGTTATTATTTTTTTAGTTATCATTAATCATGAAGATTAAACTTGAATATATATTGAATATCATTTCTTAGATTTTATAATGTTTTAATGGATCCAATTTAAGAAGACATAAGGTAGATATTGTATGTAGAATATAACTAGAATACAACCATATTTTAGAAATATCTTACTTCACATTAGATCATAATGAAATAAATAAGGGATATGTTGTAAAAGGGTAGCATATAGTCTTAAATTATCATATAATTTATTTGAAGATTTATGGATCATTTTTTTTATTGTGAGGTGACATCAGTTCTTTACTTATATGCATGAATAGTGTTGAAAGATGAGTTAGGATAGACTTGGAATGACTTAATTAGTATTCTATTCTATTGAACCTATATATTTTGGATTTAAATTTATTTGATAAATTTATGTTGACACATTGGAGATTTAATGATTAAAAATATTAAGGTTCATGATTGATATTTGTTTGCATCATTTAATGTTGTATAAATGAGTGTATGTTGAGTTTATATTTGTTTGATGTTAAATATATATAAATAAAATATATTTGGATAATGGCTAGTAGTTATATGAGTATTATAGTGGTAAACTCATATACCTATCCTCTAATATCATGTGATAGTCATGATTCAATAGTAAAGAGTTCTATGTGAGTGAAAATGATTTAGGGTCTTAAGTCTAAATTCTATAATAAAAAACTTTGGTAAAAGTAATGCTATAGTTGAGACATTATAATTTCACTATACTTATATTTGACATGTGTTTGTTGATATATATATATATATATATATATATATATATATATATATATATATATATATATATATATATATATATAATTAGATTCTAAGGTCTATTTTACTATTCCATGTAATAGTGATAGTACACACATAGGCTATGGTTTATTTCTTAGTATTTATGTTATTCCTATCTATTGAGCATGGCCATTTATGTCAAATAGATCATGATTCATAGTGTGTTAATGACAAACCCATCAGATTGATGGTTTAGAGAGTGTTTGCCTAGTTAAGTAATTAATGGATGATGTTGATGGTATGGTCATGTTATAGAGACCCTATGGGATATTATGAGTGATTATAATTATTATGAAAGTGAAAATAATTCAAGTAGTCATCTTGTTAGATAAATATGAGTGAGTAGATTGATGATATCATATTTCACACATGTGAAAGTTTCAGGAGTAGTTTGATACATAAATGGATTCCCCTATGAAAGGTGATCATGTGGTTCAAATTTTAGGTCATGAGGTTGAATGTAATAAAATTTATTAAGGTGAAATATTTTCCTTCTAGGTAGATTACATTGGTTCTCATACTTAGCCAAATTTTCATTATCAAAGATTAAGGTGAGCATTTAATCGGATCACATATCTAATAGAGAGCATTTAATCTAACCATATAATGATCTAAGAGTGTATGATCTTATCAATAGTGATATAATGGTACATATTTAGTCAATATGTCAAAGTATGCTCAGAAGGTACATGGGACTGCTAAGTGGTGAAAGATCATTTGAAAACTGACTGTAGGGTAAGCATAAGGCATGTGGGGCTATCAATTGGCATAATCTCAAAAGCAAGGACAAAATATAAATAGTGACCATTGAGAGTTAAATCTAAGAAGATAATGAGGATATATATGGAACATGTTTGATAAAGATGTGTGAGGACATGAGATGAAGACATGTGTCTTCAATATTTGCATTACATAGTGACTATTATCATTTGAATTAGCAAAGGAAAAAACTAGTCTGTAGTATTTTGCTAATATATTTTAATCTCAGATGAATTTTTTATTGGTGTAAAATTAAAAATTGTAAAGGACTCAAAGTTTCATATATATACATTAGTTAAAAGTTTTTAATGTTCCTACAATCAAATATATTGAGCTCCAAAGTTGACTATTTATTTGACCATGTTCTACAAGTGACCTAAGAAGGATAATTGAGTTGTTCTTGATAGTGTATTGATGTTTCAAGATGAAATAACTATTGGAGAGTGTTTTATAATCCATGAATACTATTTTTATGTATTTTTGAGGTTTGAACAATCCATATTAAATGTGAACAAAGGCTTATAAGTTGATTGTGTTTGTTGAATGCACTTGTAGATTGAGTGACCACTTTGTAGAAGAGTGTTGGAATATTTATAAGTATAATTGAAGAATAAAATGTGCATGGATATTTAATATAAGTCTCTAAGGATTATGAGAAGGAATTTTTTGTCATATTTTTCCCTTGATCAGTTATGGAGAGTCAAAATAGCTTGACTATATGTTGACTGCATATGACCAGTCGAAGTGGTCATTCTAAGAGAGCTAATTTAAGTTCTTATAACCTATGTTGAAGTATATAAAGAATATAGAGGTGTTTAATAGGTAATTAAGGGTCAAAAAATGTGACATAATCATATGTATATGTCAAAAAATTGAGTGTTTTCTTCAAAATTTTGAGACTGTGTTTTCTGTGTATGAAGACCTGAAGAGTAAGGAGACCTAATTGATAGGTTTAAGTGCTGAGTTGGTGTTACAAGTGGCATGGACCCATATGAGAGTGAAAAATGGGATATTGGAGATATTTTTGATGTTTTAAAATAATTGGTAAAGGATGAATGTGGTCTAAGTAGTCTCACATGTAACATGTGAGTATGAAGGCCTAATTGTTTTGGGTCTCACCAAGACCTAATGGTGGTTTGGGGATAATAAGGTAATGACCAACATATGAAGAGTGTGTTTATAACATTTAATGTGTGTATGGACCTATTTTAAGTGTGCTTAAAATATTTAAATTATATTGGCTAACTAAGATGGGTTAAAAGAAGAGAGAGGTATAAGTACAAGATCTAATTGGACTAATTATGCTAGATGTGTAAGTATGGATTTAAACAAAGAAGGGAACCTTTGAAAGAGATGGTATAAGTTATTTAGGACCATCAGATTATGAAAAATATTATAAATTTTTATATAATCAAGTTTATGTAGGACGACACATAGGATATTAGACCTAATGAGCCTACAAAAGGCATTTTGCGCAAGTTATCCCTAGAGGCAGCTTGAGAGAGATTGGAGGTGAAGAGGAAAAAAAGGTGATAATCATCAGTTTAAGAGTATAAAAAAGTGTTCAAGGTGATATTTTTAAGTATCTAAGTGGGTTATTGGTTTCCCAGGAGGTTGGTTTCTCTTTGCAAGGTAAAGCTTGTTAAATGCCTAGTTGTTATGGGTATTCAGCTAAACAGGGGCAATATTTTATTATGGGATTGGTGTCTCACTAAAATAATGAATGGGTGTTCCTTGATCAATTAATTTTATTCTAAATATTAGATCTTATTTTATAGGACTATAGTCCATCTTGTAGGTTTCAATGGGTTTTATCCCCCAAGAGGGTTTCCCACATATATGATGTGTTCATGTGATGTATGCTCTTATGTATGTGTTTTCATGTTTATGTTGCTTGATTAAGTTGTTGTATGCTGAATGTTTAAGAATTGAGAATTGAATTAGATTATAATACATCACTAATTTATCCCCCTCTTAGTGATTATACCTCTAATAATTACTATCAGATCAAGACCTTCTGTATAAGTTCAACCACTTGAAGGTGATCCAAGGTACAAAGATGGCTAAGCAATTGAGGAAAGAAAATCTTCAGTTGAGATCAATGGGTAAAAGTCTTGAAGAATAGATTAGTCATATTAATACTAGTAAGAGTAATTCTAATTCTAAGGACGATGAACATGAGATGAGGCTTGAGGAGCTTAACAAAAAGATCATGAAACCTAGTGAAATGATAAGTCATATTCAAACCAAGTTTTTGAGATTAAGTGAAATAGTCAAAGAAGACAAGTTGACCATGTAGCATATTAAAGATCAATCAAAAGTTATAAAGACTAATCTAAGTTAAAAAGAGGGAAAATGCATACATCTCAAAAATCAGTTAGAAGAGATAAATTCTAAGTTGAGTTCAAAGCAAGGTGAGCATGATGAGTTGAATTCCAATCTTTATTCTATACAAATTATTTAAGATCAAGCATGTATAATGAAGGATGACATGTATAAAGAAGATAATAGGGATAAGGATACTATCCAAGTTATTAAAATTTAGTTAGAGGATACAATTTCAATTTTGAGAGATAAAGAGGATGAGAGGATTCAATTAAAAACCAAGCTATATTCATTAAATGATGAGCATGATATTTTTTTGTCAAGATAAACAAGGTTGAGAAAGAGAAATATAGGTTAGCTCTAGACATGAGGGATACAAGAACCAAGTGCAACATTAGAAGACCTATCAGAAAACCAAATGCTATAAGGTATGAAAGCTCATTTCATGGTCACTACTTTGCATGTAATATTTTTGGCCATAAGGCAAGAAACTATAGAAGGAAGAGTAGCTAGTCAGCTAGAGGTATGGATAATGTAGTCTCCTATAATTATCATAACATGGGACATATTGCTAGATTCTACCCTAGAATGCATGGGGAAATACTAACCTAGGTATGGAGACTTAACATAGTCAAGCTTTACAATAATGAACCTAAGAGACAAGATGTTATTTGTTTAAATTGTCATCAAGTTGGTCATATTACAAGATATAGTATAATCAATATCTCAAGTCATAAGAAGGTGCATGGACATCCTAGAGTGCTCAAGAAAGGTAAATCCTTGATATGGAATCCTAAGGAAGTGAAGAACAAGAAAATTAATTCAATTGAGCTAAAATATTAAGGTGGATTACCTGCTAAAGCAAAAAAGGAATTATATATGAAGAAGCTTCACAAATTCTAAGAGAATGTCTCATCTATCCAAATAGAAAAAGAGAATCAAAATTTAGTTCAAATCAAGCTCAAGGAAAAGACCAGACTGCTAATTAAGGCTAGTTATAAGGTATGTATGGATGCAAGAGAAAATCCTACTATTATTGATCATGTTTCATTCAAATAACATCATTTTTTGATGCTCATTGATGAAGTTATTTCTTCTGTTGAAAAGGTATGTCATGAATATTTGTTATCTCCATATGTTGTCAATCTAATCTTAAAATAAAAGGAGAATATTTTAGTGGATGATCATGTTGCTTATATTAAGCCTAAGAAGGAGAAGAATAAATATCAATATCAAATGAAAAAAGAGGAGGAAGAATATTAAGAGTTATGGGTAACTCCTAGTTTCACATTGTTCTAGGACATTGTGGGTCAGGGTGTCTTTATCTAGGCTTCAAGGAGACACTTGACAGTAAGAGGAAGCATGGTGGATGTCAATTGAGATTTGGTTGATGTTTAAAGATAATAAATTTCATAATAATTTGTGTTGGTTTACTATGGAAGGACATGATAAGATATTTTTAGAAACAATGATCCTAAAGTCAAAATTTTGATCAAATCTGAAGGATGGTTTAGTTGGTCAAATGATAAAGATTGAAGATGTTGGTTATAAAGGTCTATAGGTAGAGAATGGAGGTTTCTAAGTGTCTGATCAAGGATTATGACTTATCAATATATTCTATTTCATATAAAGGTATGTTTATCTTGCTCAAATGTGCTCAATGTGTGTTCAGGGTTTTTGGTCTTAAAGGTAAGAACTTGTCAATTGCTTAATTTGATTAAATAATGAAGACAAGGTTGATATGAAGTATGAGGAGAATGTGTTTTCATCTCTTTGATATCATGAATAAGGTCTTAGATTTTTTTTTATGAAAAGTTTTATATGTCATTTAAGTCATAGTGTTTTGAAGAAAGATGTTTCTATAAGAGTTTTGATTGAAGTGTTGTTGGCGGACTTAGTTTGTTGAGAGGACTTGTTGAAGATGTCATTATCCAAGTGAAGCATGGAGTTAGGGGAAGCTAAATCAGATAGTTTGAAAGGATTTAAGAGATATTATTCATGTTATGGAGATATTTATAAAGATTTATGATCATTTTTTTAGGTAAATGATCAAGTTAGCATAAAAGAAGAGACCTTTTATCATTAATGTCAAAGAGGGAGAAAGATCAGAATGAAAGAGTTCAAATGAGTAAGAAGTCATTATGAGGGTGTTTTTCCATAAATGTTAAAGGGGGATATTTTTGAGTAGGGTAATTGATTTTAAGTTTTAATTGATGTCAAAGAGAGCATGATTTATAGTGCATTAATGACAAAGTGATCAAATTGATGGTTTAGAGAATGTTTGCCTAGTTAAGTAATTAATGGATGATATTGATGGTATGATCATGTTGTAGAGACCCTATGAGATGTTATGAGTGCTTAAAATGCTTATGTAAGTGAAAAAAGTTCATCAAAATAGTTATATTAATGTCTAAGCTCAAGTAGCCATCTTGTTAGATAAAGTTGAGTGAGTAGATTAATGATGTCATATTTCACACATGTGAAAGTTTCATGAGTAGTTTGATATTTTAATGGATTCTCATATGAAAGATAATCATGTGGTTAAAATTTAAGGTCATGAGGTTTAACATAGAAAAGATTATTAAGGTAAAAATTTGGCCATCTAGGTAGATTACAGTGGTTCCCATACTTAGCCAAATTTACATTATCGAAGATCTAGGGTGAGCATTTATCAGATCACAGATCTAACAATGAGCATTTAATATGACCAAATAATGATATAATAGAACATGTGATGTTTTCAATAGTTATATAATGGTGTGTATTTATTCAATATGTCAAATGATGCTTAAAAGGCACATTGGGTTGTCAAGTGGCAAAAGATCATTTGAAGATTGATTTTAGGGTAAGCAAAAGGCACATGGGGCTATGAAGTGACAAGATATTAGAAGCGAGGATCAAAGATCAATAGAATGTGTGGAGATTTAAATATAGGAATATCATGAGGAGATTAATGGAGTGAATTTTATCAAGCTATGTGAGGACACAAGATGAAGACACGTGTCTACAATATTTGCATTATACAGTGACTATTGGCATTTGAATTAGCAAAGGGAAAACCAATCTATAGTATTTTAATAATATCTTTTGATCTAGGATGAATTTCAAGTTGGTATAAAATTAAAAATTGTAAAGGACTCCAAGTAACATCTATAAAAATTGGTTAGAAGTTTTTAATGTTCATATAATCAAAGATATTGAGATCCAAAGTTAACTATGTGTTTGACCATGTTTCATAAGTGACTCAAGAAGGATAATTGAGTTGTTCTTGATAATGTCTTGATGTTTCAAGATAGAATAAATATTAGAGAGTGTTTTATACTACATAAAGACTATTTTTAGCGGTTTTTGAGGTTTGAAAAATCCATATTTAGTGTGAATAAAGGCTTAGAAGTTGGTGGTGTTTGTTGAATACACTAGCAAATTGAGTGACCACTTTACAGAAGTGTGTTGGAAGAATTCTGAGTAGAATTGAAGAAGAAAATGAGCATGGAAATGTTATATAAGTATATATGTATTATGATAAGGCACTTTTTGTCATATTTTTCCCCTGATCATTTATGGAGAGTCAAAATATCTTGATTGTATTTTGACTGTATATGATGAGTCTGAGTGGTCATTCTGAGAGAGTTGATTTGACATATTGCTATATTCTACCCCAGGATGCATGGGAAAATACTAACCTAGGTATGGAGACATAAGATAGTAAAGTTTGAGCATTATGAACCTAAGAGACAAGATGTTATTTGTTTTAGTTGTCATCAAGTTGGTCATGTTACAAGATATAGTATAAGCAAGATCTTAATTCATAAGAAGGTGCATGGACATAATAGAGTGCTAAAGAAAGGTCAATCCTTGGTATGCAATTCTAAGGAAGTGAAAACCAAGAAAACTAATTCAGTCGAGATGAAAGATTAGGGTGGACTACCTAATAAATCAAAATAGGAATCAGATATGAAAAAGGTTAAAGAATGAAAAGAGAATGTATCATTTGTATAGATAAAAAAGGAGAATCAAAAGTCAATTCAGTTCAATCTCAAGGAAAAGACCAAAGAGCTAATTGAGACTAATTATGAGGTATGTATGGATCCAATAAAACATCTTGCTATTATTGAGCAAGTTTCATGCAAAGAACATTAGTTGTCAATGCCCATTAATGAAGTTCTTTATTCAGTTTAAAAGGTATGTCATGAATCTTTGTTATCTCCATATGTTGTCAATCCAATCTTAGAAAAAGTGAGAATATTGTAGTAGATGAGCATGTTGCTTCTGTTAAGCCTATGAAGAAGAAGAATAACTATCAGTATCAGATGACCAAGGAGGAGAAGTAATATGAGGATTTTTGGGTAAGGCCTAGTTTCTCATTATTCTAAGACCTTATGGGTTAGGGTGTCTCTATCTAGACTTCAAGGAGACACTTGACAGTTAGAATAAGCATGGTGGATGTTAGTTAATATTTGATTGATGTTATAGGACAAGAAAGGTCATAAGAAGATGTGTTGGTTTAATATGGAAGGACATGATAAGATATTTTCATAAATAGTGATCCTAAAGTCAAAATTTTGATCAAATTTGAAGGATGGTCTAGTTGGTCAAATGGTGAAGAATGAAGATGTTGGTTCTAAAGGTTTGTAGGAATATAATGGAGTTTTCCAAGCGTCTGATCAAGGATTGTGAGTTATCAAGATATTTTATTACATATAAAGGTATGTTTATCTTGTTCAAAAATTCTCAAGGTGTGTTCAAGGTTTTTGGTCCTAAAGGTAAGAACTTGTCAATTTCTTAATTTAATTAATTAATGGAGATTGAAGACTAGGTTGATATGGAGTCTGAGGAAAATGTGTTGTAATATCTTTGATATCTTGAAGAAGGTCTCAAATTTTTGTAGATGGAAAGTTGTGTATGTCATGGAGGTCATAGTGTTCTAAAGATAAGATGTTTCCATAAGATTTTTGATTTAAGTGTTACTGGTAGACCTAGTTCGTTGAGAGGACTTGTTTAAATTGTCATGATCAAGGTGAAGCATGAAGTTAGGGTAAGCCAGCTTAGATAATTTTAAAGGATTGAATAACTATGATTGATGTTATGGGGATATTTATAAAGCTTTATGATTAGTTTTTTAGGTCAATGATCAAGTTGGCATATTGAAAAAGAGACCTTTTATCATTAATGTCAAAGGGCGAGAAACATTAGAATGAAGGAGTTCAAATGAGTAAGAAGTCATTATGAAGTTTTTTTACCATAAATTAAAAATGGAGAGAATTTTGATAATTTTCATTGATTTTATGTTGTTAATGATGTCAAAGAGAGCATGATTCATGGTGCATTAATGATAAAGTGATCAGATTGATGGTTTGGAGAGTGTTTACCTAGTTAAGCAATTAAAAAATGATATTGATGGTATGGTCATGTTGTAGAAATCCGATGGTATGTTATGATTCCTTATAATGTTTATGAAATTGAATTTAATTAATCATAATAGTCATATGAATATATAATCTTAAGTAGTCATCTTGACAAATAAAATTGAGTGAGCAAATTGATGACATCATATTTCACACATGTGAAAGCTTTAGGAGTAGTTTGATACATGAATGGATTCCCCTATGAAAGGTGATCACATGGTTAAAATTTCAATTCATGAGGTTGAATGTATAAAAATTTATTAAGGTGAAAATTTAGTCTTCTAGGCAGATTGCAATGACTCCCATACCTAGCCAAATTTACATTATCAAAGATATACAATGAGTATTTAATTAGATCATAGATCTAATGGTGATCATTTAATATGACCATTTAATGATTCAATGGAGTGATTTATATTTTTATTAGTGATCTAATGGTGAATATTTATTTAATGTGTTAAAGGATGATCAAAAGGCATGTGGGGCTGCCAAGTGGTGAAAGATCATTTGAAGACTGACTATAGGGTGCATAAAAGGCACACAGGGTTGTCAAGTGGCATGATCTCAGAAGTTAAGATAAAAAATCATTGGTGATCATTGAGATTTAAAGCTAATAATATCATGAGGATATTTATAAATTTAATTTGATCAAGTTGTGAGGACACGAGATGAAGACATGTGTTTGAAATATTTGCATTACATAGTGACCATAAGCATTTGAATTAGCAAAGGGAAAAACAAGTTTGTAGTATTTTGATAATATATTTTGATCTATGAATAATTTATTATTGGTGTCAAATTAAAATTTTTAAGGGAATAAAAGGTAAATCCATTTATATTAGTTGTAAGTTTTTAATGTTCATAAATTTAAAGATATTAAGATCTAAAGTTGACCGTGTGTTTGACCATGTTCTGCAAGTAACCTAAGAAACATAATTGAGTTGTTATCGATAGTGTATTGATGTTTCAAGTTGAAATAATTATTTAAGAGTGTTTTTAACTCTATGAATACTATATTTATGGATTTTGGAGGCTTACCAATCTATATTTAGCGTGAACAAATGCTTAGAAGTTGACTATGTTTATTCAATGCACTGGTACATTGAGTAACCACTTTGTAGAAGTGTGTTGGAAGAGTTATAAATAGAATTGAAGAAGAAAATTAGCATGGAGATGTTATATAAGTATATAAGGATTATAATAATGCATTTTTTGTCATATTTTTCCACTGATCAATTATGGAGAGTCTAAATATCTTGATTGTATTTTGACTATATATGACCAATCTTAGTGGTCATTCTGAGAGAATTTATTTGAGTGCTTAGAGCCTATGTTTAAGTTTATAAATCACATGGAGGTTTTAATAGGTCTTTAATGGATCACCCATGTGATATAATCATGTGTGTTTGTGTGTGTGTGTGTGTGTGTGTGTGTGTGTGTGTGTGTGTGTGTGTGTGTGTGTGTGTGTGTGTGTGTGTGTGTGTGTGTGTGTGTGTGTGTGTGTGTGTGTGTGTGTGTGTGTGTGTGAAATACTTGAGTGTTTAATTTAGAAGTCTAAGATTGTGTTTTCCATGTATGAAGACCTAAAGAGCAAGGAGGCCTAATTGGTAGGTTCAAGTGTTGAGTTAGTGTTCCAAGTGGCATGGATCCATATGAGATTGAGTAATGTGATATTTGAGATATGTTTAATTTGTTAAAATAATTTTTAAAGGATGAAGGTGGTTGAATTAGTCTCACATTTAACATGTGAGTATGAAGGCCTAATTATTTTAGGTCTCACCAAGACCTAATGATGGTTTAGGGATAATAAGGTAATTATCAACCTATGAAGAGTGTGGTTCTTACATGTAACATGTGTATGGACCTATGTTAATTTTGTTCCAAATATTTAAATCATATTGGAAAACCAATATGGGTTAAAATAAGAGAGTGGTATAAGTACAATGTCTAATTGGACTAATTGCGCTAGATGTATAAGTGTGGATTCAAGCAAAAAAGAGAACCTTTGAAAGAGAAGTTATAGGATAGTTAGGACCATTAGAGTGTGAAAAATATTAGACATGTTTATGTGATCAAGTTGATGTAGGATGAAACATAGGTCATTGGACCTAATGAGCCTAGAAGAGGTAGTTTGAACAAGTTAGCCCTAGAGGTAGCTTGAGATAGATTGGAGGTGAATAGTGCAGAAAAAAGTGATCATCAGTTGAAGAGTAACAACATGTGTTTAAGGTGACATATTTAGGTATCTAAGTGGATTCTTGGTTTCTTAGGGGTTTGGTTCCTCCTTACAAGGTAAATATTATTATAGGTCTAGTTGTTATGGGTGCTCAGCTAGATAGGGGTAGTAGCTCCTTATGGGATTGGTGTCTCACTAAACTAAGGGATGGGTGTTCCTTGATTAGTTGGTGATTGTATAAATTTTGGATATTTTTTTATAGGATTTTAGTCCATTTTATAGGGTTTAGTGGGTTTTATCCCCCAAGAGGGTTTCCCACATATATGATGTGTTCATATGATGTATGTTCTTATGTATGCTTTGGATGTATGTGGTTTCATGTTTATGTTTCTTGATCAAGTTGTTGTATGCTAAATGTTTAATATTTTGGAAATAAATTAGATTATCTTTCATCACTAATTCACCTTCCCCCCTCTCAATGATTATACTTTTAACACTATCTACCCATATGTGAATGGTAGGGTCATTCCTAGTGGGGAGGTGTGTAGGAGATCATTGGTCTTTGGTTGGAGTTAAAAAAATATAATGATGCTCTCCATTTATAAACTAATTCAATATTTGAGAATATACTCATAATATATTTAGGGATCAATAAACTATTTATAATCTCCTTTTTTAATTTTTATACTCATTTTATTGTATGTTTAGCTTTGTACTGCATTATAATTTATTATTTGATATATAATTACACTCATAAGTGGTTGTGTAAATTACATAGTATTCATAAATTATAAAAAGTAGTGGTTTTAATCTTATTCATGTTTGAAATATGGAGTATATCAATATATTTTATAAATGATTTCATTTATTGTACTTTGATTAAAAGTTATTCAACTTGTAATCTGATTTGATTGTTTGAATGTTAGATGGATTAGACTTTAGTTAATGGGTTAATATATTATAGTATTTATTTATATAGATATATTTAGTAGTTAATAAATGATAAATTAGATATTTTTAAATTATTTTATAAGTATTTTATTTGAATAAAAAAATAGGGTAATTATTGGTTAACCTAGTGGGGTTTAAAATAAATAATAAGAACCATGAGTCACTAAATCCTACCACAAAGGAATTGAAGGATGTAGAGTCACATGAGGAACTCATGAGAAATAAGTAGGCATGGCATGAAGACTAAAATAGATAATCCTTTCCTAATCTTTAGAAACTGATATAGGAGAAGATTGAGTAATAAATACTTAGGCTATAGTAGGGGTACAACTAAAAGTGATATGAGAAGAACTAACCCCTATGCTAGAGAAGGAATACAACCCAATAAAAGGGATATAAATTGAGATGATATAAGACCACATTTGTATTAATCCTTAAAGGGTTGCCATGGAATAAACAATGCATGAGTTCCCCAGTGATGGCACAAAGAAGGCACAATAAGATGATCCATCATGTTTAAAGCAATGCGTAAGAAATAACCTAGTTATAGTAATAATTGTAATAAATTTGGAGGTAATGATGGATCATGAAATTTATTTTAGCATCCAACATGTTGAGGATATGGACTCTATAATATAATACTAGGATGCACATCCTATGGATGAATGATTAGAGTAATTTCAGCATGAGACTAGAGAAGAAGAATGAGTAGGTGAGATAGGAGATGATGTCACATCCTATCCTAATATTAATAAACTTCATTTATATTAAGATATTAAATTAAACTATTGTTTAGTTACTATTTTTTGTTGTTGATATATTCAAGTGTATGCTGCCTAGATTTAACAATTATTTTATTTCTTACATTACTTATTTTGAATTTAAGGCATATTACATATATTGGAATATATTATATTTATATGTTTTGAAATTCATGAAATTTTGATTTCATTCAAATTTTGGTTAAATAACAATAATTTAATTGATATTTATATATTCTAAGTATTTTTATATTTGATCTTAAGCTCACACTAACTACCATATTTGGCTAACATGGATGTAGGAAAATATCTACACTCATTAAGAATTTAGAGGGAGATTATCATTAGAGATAAGACAACAAATGTCCATAATACAGAATAGATAGAACATTATAGGAACATGTCACACATAAAGTTTCTTTTTTTAGAGCTAGATGTTAGCATGCAATTATTGATTTCTTGTGTATGTATTTTTTTTTAATGGGTGATTAATTATTGTACCTTATGAATATTTGATTTAACATAGATAATAAACCATAGTGACTTTTAGTATATTAAAATAAATATGGATGACATTTTTATGCTTATGTTTGCAGATGAGTGTTTGTAACATTGTCTTCCATAAATGATTTATGAACGATATTATCATTCTATTTTTAAAATAAATTATAAAATGGTTTGTAGGTAGTGTCATGATTGGTTGAATTATTTATTACATATTAACCTAGGATTAGACTCTCTTTCATGATTTAAAATGATCACTTAGAGTGGTAAATGAAGAAGAGACCCTCCATGGTGGTTTTTGTATGTAATGGGAAATGCAGTAGATCTACAGATCAATCCTAGCTTTAAGAAGAAAAATCCTACTTATACTTATGATTGGGGATACATTTGATAATTGGGTTCATGACCAATATGGATCTGCTAGACCTATCCAATGGATATCTTACCACAAATAGTATCACTATGGAAGTTACCAAAGCCTCTAGTCAATTAACACTATGCAGTAACCCTAACTAAGTCATATGTTTTCATATTCACTAAACTAATAAAAAGTAAAGCAAAAATATAATCTAGTGTTAAATAAATATTGTGGCACAAAGTCAAGGTTAGAAAAAATAAAATTAATCATGCATAAGAGAATCCTATTTAAGCTATGTATGGGTAAAACCCTAATGCATGGAGAGAGCAATATATTCAAAAGCCATTACTTATGTTACTTCTATCTACTAAAGAGAGGATCAAAGTTAGAGATACTTACCTTGAATATAAACCTGTCAAGACTCAATCTCTCCCTTAGCCAAAGATGTTTCAAAATAGGTTATTATGGTTTTTAAGGATCACTAAGAAAGGCCAAAACATCCAAGACTTATCCACAAGACAAGATTCTTCTCCAAGTAGAAACCCTAAGCTAAGATTACTAAAGTAAAATGGTAGAAGAGGAGATGGTAAAGAAGCAAAATTGAATAATGAACTCTTGTTATCTCTCTAAGAATGGTGAAATGGATGTGTTTATATAATTAGATCTATCTCTAAACCCTTTCAAAAGTTTAGACTAACAAGGTTGACTTGGTCGACTTAGTATTGAAATTGGAAAAAACTAACTAGGTTATTAATTAGGTCAGCCATGGGTTGACTTAGTCCCTAATAAGCTTTGTCAATAACAATACAAGGTAGATTTGGTTGACTATGTCATGTGAACTACCAAAAATGGGTTTAGGTTATGGAAAGGGATAATTAAGATGGTAAAATACTATAAGAGGGTGAAAAATAAGAGGTAAAGCTTAGGGGAATGTTTTTAAGATCTGGTTGGATTGATAATAAGTGGAAATAAGAGACAACAATCTATGAAGCACTAATGATCTGCCCACCACTTTCTTAGTGCACCCGTTAAGGCAATCACTCAAAGAGATTGAGACTCAATGGGTCCCTATAATATAGAAATCATAAATAATTGATAAAGTTTGAAAATATTATGTGTCTACAGTTGGGGTCATTAATTAAAAATTTAAAATGTTTACATGAAATATAGGAAATTATTTTGGAGATATTTTAATTATTTTTAGAAGATATATGAATACATTTATTCTAACCTAATATTTTAATGGGAAAAAAATTAAGGTAATGAAAAAAAATCAAATCAAAAAGCAAATAAATCAAAAATTAAAAAGAGGAGGAGGGTGTATTTTTGGAGTAACAACAGTCTTGGCATGTTTTGACAAACCTTAAGAAATTCAAGAGACATCTTGCATGCCTCAATCCATGGGAAAAAAACCAAGGTGGATGGATAGTGTAAGGGAATGTTGTGGAGAAAATAAAGGGGGGAATATGATAATAAGAGAAGAGGAGAATGAAGAATGGGAGTATTAAGAAGAAAAATAAGGGTCTATCATTCCATAACAAGGTAGATTCCACAACTAGATCTTGTAATTCTATGCTTTTCTTTAAAGTAGAAAAATAAGGGTCTATCATTCTTTGATATTTAGATCTTGTATTCTATGCTTTGCTTTAAGAATAAAAATAAGGGTAGATTACATAACTAGATCTTGTTACATAGGGTAACTGAATCAGCTCATTATGACCATTCCATAACAAGCGGATTCAGTGAAATTGACTCCAAATGATTGCTTAAGCCATAAACACTATGATAATGAATTATTACACCACTAATTTTCTCAATAATTATTAAATGATGATGGAAATCATTTATCAATCATGATTTACCATTAAAAGTGGATTGATATTAGTCCTAATCTACATCAATAATAAAAGAAAGAGAAAAAAAGGGAAAAAGGGAAGAAAAGGCCCTGCTACCATAGAGATGAAGTTGATGTGTATAATTAAACAAATCTCATAGAAAAAAATCCTTACCTAATTTATACTTATAATAAATATATCTATAGGATGGTGCATGAGTTTGAGGATGAGTTTTTGTGAGCAAAGAGGAGCATAAAGACGATTAAAATGCACAAAAAATGGCCACTAGACTACACAATGATCTAAATATCAAGATATTTCTTGTTGATTAGCAATGGTGAGATTTAAATTAGTAATTAAATTACAAACTTCATTTTATATTAATAAGTAAAAAACTATGCAAGGAAAACATGAAAAATACTTGGTTTACTAACTATGGAGAATGCAATCATGTATGGTCCACTATGGCATGCTTTAATTTGAGGGAACCAGCTAGGAAAATTTTATCTAATCCTAAAAACACTAGACCTTAATTAAAGAGTGGGATTTGATCTTATATATACCCATAGGTCTATGGAGCTTCATATTAAAATTCACCTACTATTGGGGTGATTAATAAATAAACAGTGTGGTGGGTCCACTTAAGATTAATTGGGATGAATCCCACTTAATTCCATCATGAAAATATCAAGGACCATACTTGATTGAATTGGGAATGAATTCCTACAAGAAAATGCAATTGAGATTACATAAGGATTGTTAGCCACCCACATCATACATAGTTGAAACCATACCTCTAAAAATTAGAAGTCACACCTCTTTAAGGTAGATATTCATATTTTGTGTTCTTAAATAAATCCCAACATGCACCCCATACCTTGATTAATGTTGTTGGATAGACTTACATTCAATTTAATCATTTATGATCATTTTTTGGTGATAAATAATCTATAATTCAATTATTTTAGTCATATAAAATGTCAAAATTGGTATCTTGAGAGTGGCTTGTGATGCCCAACCCATAGGTCCCTCTTACATGTTCTCTTGACCTTTTTAGGCACCTTTTTACTGATTCACAGTCATCTATAGGCTTTTGATACCTGATTCCAACTCAACCAAACCCCATTTTCCATGCTTATTCCATCCCCTAGGTCTTGTACCTATAGGATAATATCACCCAACTTGGAATATAGCACTAGACAATAGGGTGTCCCCTTTATAGTGCTCCTATCTAATCACATTTTAAGCCCAGGTGACCATTTTCTCTTGATTACACTTCTTCATTATGTCAGCTTAGTGCAAATTCATCTAACCCATGACCAACATATATCTATAAAAACCCATTCAAATTTCATTTATAAGGGGGTTGGTAATTATCATAAAGTAAATCATAGAATACAAGAAAAACCATGAAGGCAAATTTCCCTATTCTCTACATACAACCATCTAATACAATTACTAGCCTATTCAAACCCTCGTACAAGTCCATAGCCACCTCAAGCACACCCAATTTAACATTTCTGAATCTTTATTACACTATTACACAAATCACATTAAGTGGGAGAGCTAAATATGGCTTGATCCCTCTTTGCAGTATTGGTATGTAGGTAACATGCCCACACAAAGGGTGTGGATACATGTTCAATGCATCTTAAACACACTAAGCCCCCCTTCTTTCTCACATTTTTCATTCAAGTTTTAACACAAGTAAAAGATAGGGTGGGAGATTAAATTAGCTCTATAAGGATATTAATCAATAGTTAAGACTTGCAATTTCACAAGCAAACTAATATAGGGATAATAGATAAAACCTAGAAAACTTAGATCTATATGACTAGTTTGGACAATAGTGGTAGGACGTGGACTATAGTGATAGACCTTGAAATGTCATATTTTTAGAACTTTTTTCCTTTCACCAAATGAAAATTATATCCCAATTTGTGATAGTGTCCCAGTCCTGCACAACTAATACTAGCTTTGTCTCAGCTGTATTAGCCTAGTTTTAAGATAAATTATATTTCCCCTATTCTATTATTATTTTTAGAAAGCTAAAAAATTCAAATAAATTATACAAATTAGTAGTCTATTTATTGATAAATTATTTACTAATTTATTCAACTTATACCTTTAACTAAATCAGGAATAGTACTCCAATATTCTCAAAATAGTTAAATCATTTGGTGAACCCAACTTCATTTGCGCATAAAAACCCTAAAAACCTTAGGGTAAATTCCTTTCTTATTTTTACAATATTTTTATAATTTTTTACTTGCATATTTAAATAGGAAATTCAATTTAATTTTTAAAATTCCATTTTAATTTTTTAAAAACTATTTTTCTTTCAAACCCTAGTTGCATACACTAGGTCCATTTAAATCAAGAATTTTCCAATAATTTTCTAATTTTTTACCTACATAATTAAACCAAAAATTCATATTAAATTTTAAAATTCATTATTAATTTTAAAAGTATCATTTTTCAAAACCCTAGCTACATATACTAGTTCCCTTTGGTTGTTTGAGGTATCACCTTACATATAAATCAGATTTTACATAATAACAAAAATAGATCTCACTTATTTATACATATTTCTTGTATTTATTGAAAATAATAAGGAGACCATACTTGTTCCCATCATGTACATGAACGATGAATTTTACCACATGTTAGTACAAGGCTTCATTATTTCCATTTCATGCTTAATTTTCATAGTATGGGATGATATTAAGAAATTTCTTTTTAAACATAGTAATATATGTCCCCTTAAAATCATTGTTTACTTGTATTTAATACAAGGTTTCATTACTTACTTTCTATCACTCATATGGAAAAAATTTCAAGTTTATATTTCTCAACATATTAGAAATATCATATCACATGTCAAAGTTTTTTATGCATTCATGCACCATTTCATGCTCTCTATCCCTTGATTTGTATCTCTCATATGGAATTTTTTAAAAATTTATCTTGATAAACATATTAGAAATATTATAGCACATGTCAAAACTCTTTATGCATTAATTCACAAATTCATGCTCTCTCTCGCTTGATTGCTATCTCTCATGTGGAACATTATTTATAAACATATTATTATATAACTTATAACTCCACTTTCATGCATTTTATTTCACATTCATGATTTATACCCAGATGCATATCACTCATTGGATACTTTTGAGTATTTCGCTATCACTACTAGACACAAGAAAATACTAGAGGTTATATATATCCCTCCTACCTTCAGACTTGGTACATCTAGTTATTATCCCATACCTACTACCAACTTTATGCCTATAGTAGATCATACGGTACATGCTATCACCAAAGTTTATGAAGCTAGGTAGGTTGATTACACCCATGGCTATAGATTTATCACTCAAGTTAACACCCTTTCAGATATAGTTTTAGTCCTTAATCTCCTTCAACGATCAGATGTCTATAAATATGTATTGTATGCATCCCTTCATAATACTATAATTGTTATTTATTCTAAAACAGCTTATGTTTCATCTATCCTCAACATAATGCAATGGACTAAAGAACATATTTCCTTTGAGAAATATGATTTACCCCATGACACATCATTGAACACCATCTACCTTTATATATTTAATTAAGAATTAATGATGTGGGGGTAAAAAGAGTGTTAGTTGATAATGGTTCAAGACTCAACATTTACAACATTTCTTTTCTTAAACATATTAATATACAACCTTAAGATCTAGACCATTATGATATGAACATTAGAGGTTCTGAAAAAATGCCAAGGAAATTCATGGGTAAAATAACACTCAATCTTACTTTTGGACCTAAGACACTGCAAACTACTTTCCAAGTCATGCCAAATGAACTCAATTATAATTTATTACTTGGTCATGCTAAGATCTAGACCATTTATGATATGCATGTAGTCCCTTCTACACTTCATGCTTATTTAAAATTTAGTCACAAAGGCTACATATACACATGTTTAATATAAATTGAAACTTTTAAATATTTATAGGTTACTGAAACTCCATAGAATTATATTTCACACTTTAATCTTGGTAATATACCTACATAACATGTAACTCATAGGGTACCCTCAGACCATGTAACACATCAGAAGATTCCAAGTTCTATACCAACACTAATATCAAATCATCAGTTCATATCCCCTTTCACACTTAAATTTATTAATAATATGGGATATCATGGCAAATTTTTTGGAAAGCATGAACAAGGAATCATCAATCCTATTGAGGCATCCACACAACATGGAAAGCAAGGGATAGGATATCATCTTACCCTTCTTCATGATAAACCTTCTTCCACTAATTTAAAGCATATAAAGTTTTGTCGACCCATTAAATTGATAGACCACACCATTAATCATACTTCAACATTATCATTCATCTATCATAATCTCATTGATGATACTATTTCACTAGATATGTTCACATTAGATGAATTCTCTAACGATGAATCCCTCTTACAATTTATCAGAACATATGAGGACCTCCCATCTTGTTATCATAAAAATAAATTTATTTATCACACAAATTCCCATGCATACTTCAAAGAAAATATAGATTATCCCCTAGACCTGCCAGTTGATTTAGATGATACTATTCCTATAACCCTATACACACTAGATCATTCCACATTGCTTAATGAGGAAATAATTAACTTCAATTTTAGAATTGATCAGGATCCTCACATTGTCTTGTTAGCCACTACCCTATGAAAGGAAGAGGATATAAATATTCATCAAAATTTAACATATTTTCTAAAACTCTGTGCTTGGTTTTACTCAGAGATTCTAGGAATTGATACATCTATATTAGTTCATCATATTCCCTTATACCTAGATGCTAAACTAGTTAAACAAAAAATTCACAAAATGCATCCTAAGGTGGATCTCTTAGTCAAAGATGAGATCTAATGCCTCTTATATGTTGGATTTATACTCCCTATAGTAAAACCCAATGAAAAAATTTGGTGTTATTTTAATTCTCAAGATTTAAATAGAGCATTCCCAAAAGATGATTTTTCTTTACCCAACATTGACATGATCATCGATTCCATAGCTGGGTATGAAATTTTATCATTTATGGATGGATTTATAGGATACAATCAAATCAAAATCATTGAAGAATATCAAGAGAAAACATATTTCACAATACCTTGGGGCACATTTTGTTACATTGTCATACCTTTTGGATTAAAAAATATTGGAGCCACATATCAGCATACCATGACATATTTTTTTCATGACTTTATTCACCATACTATCAAGGATTATGTAGATGATATATTAGATAAATCCAAATAATGACAACATCACGTTATTGATTTATGAAAGATAATTCAAAGACTTAAAAAATACAATTTCTGATTAAACCCAAAGAAATGTGTGTTTGGAGTTACATTAGGCAAACTCTTAGGTTTCATTATTTCTCAGTGTGGCATAGAGGTTGACCCTAATAAATTCAAAAACATTATTGACATGCCACCTCCAATGAACTTAAAACAACTTCAATCCCTACAAGTTAAAATTGAAGCAATCCACTATTTTGTAGCTCAACTTACTAATAAAACTCGGTCATTCACTTTATTATTACAAAAAGATAAAAAGTTTGTTTGGGACCAATCCTATGAAGAAAGCTTCAATACAATCAAGCAATATCTTCTTAATCCACCTATTTTAGTACCACCTATACCTGAAGACATTTATTCCTATATATCTGAGTAGATCATGCATTAGGAGCACTCTTAGCATAACATGATGATCAACATACTAAGTGAGTAATTTATTACATTAGTTTCACATTAGTTGATTATGAAAAAATTATTCTACAATAGAAAAACTATGTCTAGCATTAGTTTTTTCCACAAAAAAACTTAGACATTACATGGTAAATAATGAGACTCAAGTTATCACAAAAGTAGATCCCTTAAATTTTCTCATGGAAAAACCACATTTCCCTAGTTTCATCACAAAATGGGTCATGTTATTAACATAATTTGACTTAAAAATAGTTCTTTAGAAATCAATAAAGGGAAAAATCATTACAGACCATTTGGTAGCCACACCACTCCTAGACACCAATCCTATTAGTGACACATTTACAGATTATTTCACTACCTATTCTACTAATTTTGATACATGGACCATGTTCTTTGATGGTTTTCGATGTGCATCCAGTGTGGGGGAAGGCATTGTCTTTGTTGACCCTTTTAGTCACATAGTTCATATTATATATTGATTAAGTTTTTCTTGCATCAATAACAATGTAGAGTATGAAGCACTTATCTTAGGTATATTTTCCACCCAATCCCTCCAAATTATATCTATTCAATTCTTTGGTGATTCCAAACTTGTGTTCAATCAATTCAATGATGTCTATCAAACAAAATATGGTACAATTTTTATCATCATAGTTCAATTACTTTTCTATAGAAAATATACCAAGAAAAGACAATCAACATGTAGATGAAATGGAAAGTGCCACATCTTTGATTCTTATCAACATCAATGATGATCAATCTATTTTCATAATTAAATTATTATAATCACCATCAATATTGAATGTATATTTGATCACACTATCTGTCTTAGCCACTACACATGGTTCTATAGTACTAGAATGGTTCTCTAATGGCTATAATCTTGTAAAAAAATATATTACACCAGAAATTTTTTCCTAAAATTACAAATGTAAGTTACACAAATAATCACTTTGTTATTTAATCATTGGTGGAGACCTTTTTAAATGATCCTTTGATGGATAATTGCTTCAATGTTTGACTTTAACATAAGCTAAAATTACTCTTACATAGATATATGTTAGTGAGTGTGGTGGTCACTTTAGTGGAAAGGATATGTCACACAAATTACTTCAACAAGGTACTAATATCCCACCATGGAATATGAATGTTGATAATACACAAAGCTATGTGATAAATGTCAATGACATAATAACCTACAAAATGCACCATCATAATAATTATAACCCATTTTCTCTCCATGTCAATTTATGTTATGGGGATTTGATCTTATAGTAAAAATTAACCTCAAATCTACCATCAAGCATAAGTTAATCATCACAAATACAAAATATTTTACCAAGTTGGTGGAATCCATTCCTCTCTAATATACCATAGGGGAGGAAATTTGTAGCTTCCTCATGACTCATATTATTTCATGCTTTGGCCTACCCATAGACATCATTTATGATAATGGAACATCATTTAAGAACAAAAATATTAATAAATTTTGTACAAAATATAAGATTAAACACACATTTTTACTCCATATTACCCATAAGGAAATAGTCAAGTAGAGGCTACCAATAAAACCATCAAAAACATTTTTGAGAAAAATAGTGACCAAATTTGGAGATGATTGACATAATCAACTAGTTTTTGCATTAAGGGCCTATCACAAAAATATCCACATTCCCATAGGAGCCACCCATTATTTGTTCATTTATGGCATAGAAGCAGTTTTACCATTGGAATTAGAAATCCCATCTCTTTGTGTCTCCCTTAAAGGTATTCTCACTAATGACCAGTATCATGAAAAGCATTTACACCAACTCAAGGAATTCAAGTAGAAAAACATCTTAGAATCTACAAACAATTTATACATTGATCCTACAATAAATGAGTTCACACTAGAGAATTTGAAGTTAATGATCTCATTCTCAAATAAAATCTTCACAATGTCATGCCAAAGAAAAAATCAAAGGAATATTCAAACCAAATTAGCTAGGTCAATACCTTATTATAGAAAATTTTAGCCCTAAAGTGTATCATCTAGCCTCACTTGAAGGAAAGAAACTAAAAAATCCAATGAAAATTATGCATCTACACAGATTCCATGTCTAGCATTTCATTTCATTTCATACATTGTATTGTACATAACTTTTCAAAATTACTTGTATATAACTTTTTTTTATCAAATTACTTGTATATAGTTTCTTTTTTATTACTTGTATATAGTTTTTATTTTTCTTGTACATAGTCTCCTCATGATTGATTGTACATAGCTTATCTCAAAATACCAAAAACATTCAAATATGTCAAAAATATTAAAAAAATATAATATTTCAAAATAAAAAACATTCAAATAATTCAAAAACACAAAAACATTTCAATTATATGCATTATCCATGCTTTACATTTCTACTACCATGCTAAACTTATGTTTTGTTGTTCTATGATATTATTTGTCAATTTATCTACATTACCATGCTTCACTTGATCTTTTTTGAGTGTGTGTAGTGACATATAGATCCTTGATTACTTCACTCTAACCATTGAGGGGAAATCCTACTTATATATTCAAGACATACATCAATATATCTACCTATTGGGGGCATCTTCTATGAGACTACACCATCCAAGTTATGTCATTCCTACACCACACACTCTAGTTATCATGATGATGTACATTCCTTACTAGCTAACATAGATTACTCTATCGACATTCACTAGTATATATAACTTGTGTATTTTTTAGTATATACCTAGTATTATAGTACATGTCTTGCATACTTTCACTTATTTATTTGATTAGTTAGATGCAATTGTATTTATAGTATATTGCATGCCTTCCTTTCTTGATTTGTGTAGCTAGATATGATTGCATTTGTTAGTTCCTATTTTGTCTCTTATATGTGCCTTAGGACATTTTCCAATGTCCTTTACTTCTATTATTGTGTGTACTTTAGGATATTTTCCAATGTCCTTTACTTGTACTCTTATATGCACTTGTGGCCCTTTTTCCAACCTTATTTCTAATTGTGTGTATGTGGAATTTAAACATGCTTTGTATGCTTGCTTTCTAGTGTGAGTGACATTTGCCCATGTATCTTGTTTTCTTGGCCCCTTTTATTCTTGCCTTATGTTCTTATTTCTTGTTTTATTCTCACTTTTTTAAATGCCATGATCCACATCATGAATTATATTTCTTTCTTATATGCCATGATGGACATCATTATCCATACCTCCTTGAAAACTAACAACTAATAACTAGAAACTAAAATTTCTATTTTTAATTTAGTATATTGTACATACTATTACATTATTATATCTATCTAGGGATACCCTTTTTGATCTAATAATCTCTAATATAAACCATGTTATATCTTGAGACATCATTTTTATTATCATTAATATATCATGTATTTTGTAGAATAACACATTTACAAGGCTCTTTCTTTTGAGGGAAATCATTACAAGGTCTTCATTCTTACCCTCAAAAGAGGGGACAAAAAATAGGGGTTTTATCATAGAGATCAAAGCTCCCATTGGTCAAAAAATTAGTTTTTAGAACACTCAAAACAACAATCCTAGGTCAAACCAGGTAGAATAGACTAGTAAAATAGTGATGATTATATAACAGTCATCACTTTTAGTAAAGGATAATATCACTAGACATGGATAATAGTTCTAAATAGTAGGGTGTCTTATTTTTAGTGCTCTTGTCTAAATAGGAAAAAACTTAATTTTTTTAGAAATAGGTAGAAAGGTAAGCTCAACTACAATTTTTCATATACAAACCAATTTAGATTCAATAGTTTTAGTATAGTTTTTTCCTATAGAATCCAGATATAGGGGCATCATGCATGGCATGATTTTTCTCACTTCTAGTTTTAGATTGGGTAGTTGTTATAACTTTTAGATCATAATCCATGTTATAGACACTAGTTATTGGGGGTAATGTGCATGACACATTTGACTTCTTTTCTTTCCAAGTTTGGTATATTACCTAGGCATTCTAAGTAGTTGTGTGCCTTACTCTATCTTTAGGTGGTTAACATCATTTTGAAGTGGATTTAATACAATCCTAACCTCCACATTTTGAGTGGCTTCCACATAAGGCTATGGCCTATTTTTAGAGTGGGTTTCATACAAGCCTAATCTCCACCCTTTTTCTAAGTTGGCCACGATTGGCCTAGTTTCCAACACACATTCAGCTATCCATACCATATTGTCAGATTACAAAGCATTCATGGGCTTCAAGAGCCATCTCATATGACACACATTCATACTAGTATTAGTTTATAGCTTCACTTTAGGGGAAAATGATGGATCTAAAGGACTAGATAACCTTTTTATTCTTGATCCACCTACTTAGAGGGATTAGACACACAATCCAAACATTGATCAACACATGCATGACCACCTAAATTCACTTAGTAGGTGATGATAGAGCCCAAGGGCCAGCCTTTTCATTCTTGAGCCACTATAAAGGAATTGAGCACAACTCCATTCATGATATTACTCTTGGTATAACACATACCCAACATTATTTAGCATCATCTAACATCAATTAACATCACAATAGGTTGTGTATTAATTCATGTAACTAATGAGGTGTATTCATTCCTTTCTCTTCCTCTCTTTCTTACTCATCTTTGTATGTTTTTATTTTAGATATAATATATCTAGTAAGAACTGATCTGCTCCTAATTTTATTTTGTAGATTTATACTTTAAGACATTCTCTCTCCATGCACACCTAACATCACACAACTTCATGAGCTTCACCTTTGTAGGTAAGTTCAAGTACGCTTTCTATTTTTCATTTATCTTAGTATTTTGCTTTGTTACATCACTAGAATAAAGGGGGGGGGAATGTAGTCTTATAAAATGTCAAAATTATGAGCTTGAGTGTGGCTTGTGACACCCAACCCATAGGTCCCTCTTACATACACTTTTGACCCTTTTAGGCACCTTTTTGTTGATTCCCAATCATCTGTACGCTTTTATGACCTAATTCTAGCCTAGCCAGACCCCATTTTCCATACTTATTAAATCACCTTAGGTCCCATACCTGTAGGACAATATCATCCAACTTGGAATATAATGTTGGGCCCTATGGTGTCCCCTTTCTATCACTCCTATCTAATCACATTTTGAGCCCAGGTGACCATTTTCTCTCGATTCCTCTTCTTCATTATGTTTTCCTAGCATGAATGCATCTAACCCATGACCAATAAATCTCTATAACATCCCATTCAAATTTCATTTATAAGGGGGTTGGAAATTATCACAAATCAAAGCATAGAATATGATAAAAACCACTAAGGCAAATTTCCCTATTCTCTACATAGAACCATCTAATATAGCTACTAGCCTATTCAAACCCTCACACCAATCGTTAGCCACCTTAAGCACACCTAGTTTAGAATTTTTGTATCTTATTTACACTATTTCATAGAGCACATCAAGTGGGATAACTACATATGATTTGATCCCTCTTTTGAGTATTGTTATGTAGGCAACATGTCCACATAAAGGGTATGGATACATGTTTAGTACATCTTACACACACTAACCCCCTTCTTTCTCAAAGTTTTCATTCAAGTTATAGCACAAGGAAAATCTAGGGTGGGAGATTAAATCATATTTACAAGGAGCTTCATCAATAGTCAAGACTTGAAATTTCACAGGTAGACTAATACAAAGACAATGAACAAAACCAAAAAAGCTCAGATCTCAAGGACTAGTTTGGATAATAGAGACAAGACCTAAACTATAACACCAAACCTTAAAATTTCCTATTTTGGTGATCCTATCCTTGCACCAAATGAAAGTTGGATCTTTATTTCTGATAGTGTCCCAGTCTTGCATAACTAGTAACAACTTTTGTCTCAATCGTATCAACCTTATTTTAAGATAAGTTGTATTTCTCCATTACTATTATTATTTTTAGAAATATCTAAACATAAAATAAATTATACAAATCAATAATCTATTTATTGATAAATTATTTACTTATTTAGTTAACTCAGACCTTTAATCAAATTAATAATAGTACTCCAATATTCCCAAAATAGTTAAATCAATTATAAAAGTAAAACTAAATGCACAGTCCCATATCTAGTTTTGATGGTATTAATGGTGAGATAGGTCATAAATTTTAAGATGATGTCTTAATGACATCATTTATAGTGTGTCCTCTATAGGCAAGCTCATTTCATCTTTCTTCTCCCTTATTAGTCAAATATTTATTGAGGATTGATATGTGTTGATTTATCCTTTAGCTATGATAAAGTGGCATTTTTTTTGTGTGGAATTATCCTTCTCAACTAAGAGATCAGATGTGTTTGTTATACTACACAAACCACCCTAGGAGAATATATTAAAAAGACATTACCATATGGAAACATCCTACTCACCTACTTGCCTAGGGCATTTAGATTTGTACAAATCATTTTGAGATAGAAATTCATCAAGATGTTTCTATGTGGTAGCATCCCACTAATCTACTCACCTTGCAGATCTTGTTCGGTATAAAATCACTTGGGGTAGTGTTTCATTGGGATTGTGCCACTTAAAATCATCTTATTGATCTGGAGAGTTGAAGGATCCCCAAAAAATTAAAGAATTTAAGTCCTATGAGATTAGTTGAAAGATGCCATGTGGCTTCAAGAAACTTTTTGAAGAATCAACTAAGTCTTTGAAGAGGAATGAAAGTTCCACATGCATCTAGGAGAATCAAATATGTGTCAAAGACCCTTTTTGAATGGGCATGGGCCATTAGGAGCTATATTATATTTCCACATTTTATCAAAAACTCCCTACGTACCTATGAAAAATATAAATAAAGGCTCAATCAAAAAAAAAATTAAATTCAAAATCTGATGGTTGGGAAATTTCAAATGAAAATAGTTAAGGAAAAATCCAAAAAATGACTAAGTATAGAATAAAAACCACGTGAAGACTTAGTTATTTTCTCAATCTTAAATATAATTTATTCCTTTTTATAGAAAAGTGATCAAGTAAAATAATAAATATGTATAAACACTTAGTCACTTTAAATCATAATGAAGTAGAAATGGATTAAATTACATAGGAAAAGAAGAAAAAAACTCCTATACAATTAGATAATTTGTATAAATCTAAGGAAAATGGTCTAAAAAGGAAATTTTAGATGTGTTTAAAAACATAAGCATGAAGATAGACCAAGACATAATAAAATAATTTAAATTATTATTTTAAAATTAATGTAGTCTTAGATGTGATTTTTATCCCAAGTGTTTATGATGTAAATTTATTATTATTTAAGCTTGTATAAATCCATGAAGCACATTCAGAGTTTAAATATTCACATCTAGTAAAAATTAACTCCAAATATAACAATTCAAATAAGAAAAACTACCAAACTTCTTTAAGACATAAGACTAGAATCCATAGCAAAAAGAGGGTCCTTATTTTTAGACTAAAAATGGGGCATGTTATGCAAGCAACAACAAATGGTGACTTCTAATAGTAGATACTAATGAGTATATAAATAATCTAAAATCTTTAATGTCATGAGAATAAAAAGTATTAGCTACAAGTAACCACCTAGAACAAACTAGAATTCAAATGTAGTAAAGTTTACCTCAGCTTGTGACATGCTAAGCTACAATCTTGATAAATACCATCTAGGTGTGTGATCAAGTGATTAATTCATTTTTTTTTTGCATTAACATGCAGTAATTTAGATTTGAATAAGTCTATAATTATTGAATAAAAAAATATTTTATAGTTTATCTTGGGTGGAAGTGGTGTATGCATTACTCTATTGGTAGCCACACATTTATAGCCCTGATAGATATACCTCTGGTCCCTTCTAAAGGCCTTGCTCCACTGACAACTAGGCTAAAAAAATATTGGTAGAGGTTTTCAAGATCACCCTTCTAAGGAATATTTTGAGATATTTCAATATTGTTTAGCTCATTTTTAAAAGATATTTTGCATTTTCATCCATAGAGAGTTGGGGACCAATCTATGGGTATACGTAAATTAGCAAGTTCATAAAACTCAAAGAAAATCAAAATTAAATCAATGCTAAATTTTTTTACATATTTAATTAAATGTATTAGATGGTTTTTAAAAACATAATAAATTTTCTAAATTCACAAGATCTGTTATGAATCATTGACATTTGAAATTTAGTAAATGAAGAAAATAATCACAACAATTCACATAATATTTTTAATAAAAATTGTAATTGGGCTCTTGAGTACCATATATGTTACATATGTAATAGCCTTTCATTTAATTTATTTTATTCACAAGGGAAAATAAAATAAAAAAGATAAGGACCACACAAAACAAAACAAGAAATGAAAACACAAAAAAGGATAGGAAGGGAAAAAAAGCTAAAAAGCAAACAAAAAAGGAAAGGAAAAGTGTATTTATAAGATGTTTAGGCACTTACATTTTTTAGATAATTAGACACCTAATTATTTGGGATTTTTAAAAGGTAAAATAAAACATCTAATTGTATCTATATTATTATTTACATTGGAAAACACTTTCCCACAAAGATTTATCAATATTATTTTCACATGATTCATGTAAATTAGGACTATAAATTGTACATTATGTTTGTATCTAGATTACAAAAACCATGTGGAATAGGGTTTGATAAATACCTCTACCCAAAAAATCAATTGAAGTGAGGGAAAGGGGTGAGCATCAATACATACCATAACAACTTGATCACCTAACCTAACAGAGACTCCCTCTTCATTTCAACCAATAGATGAATCATTTGGTGGTTTCCCTTGGAATGAGATGAACATTACTGAGGAGGCATGCTAATGGTTCTTCCCATGTCAATGATATCTAAGCTTTGTAATTTGTGGTAGTGGTATGTGGATAATTGAATTGAATTAATGAATGTTTGGGGATAATGTATATGGACATACCCATCATGTATATGACCTATACATTCAAGACTTCACCATTTTATTTGAATGTAAGGATACCTAAAAGTGTAAGATCTTCCATTTTTTATTATGTCAATCCATTTATTCCACCTAGACAACCTCCAATGATGGATTTGGATATATGTTGATACTATTGTGTTGCTTGCCACCCTGAATCAGTCATTTAATTAGAGAGGGAGTAGAATATGAGAAGAATGATTTAGATACATATCATGCATCTTCCTCATCCAATGGATCTAAATCATCAAATTCATATTCAAGCTGATTTTAAGATATTTTCAATTCACCCTCTTGAGTAGGTAGCTTTCCTTCAATTTGATCTTTTCCTACTAGTTGTTAAAGATATACACTTCCTCCTTATCATCATACTCATCATCACTTCTCTTAGAGATTAACCCAAGAATTATCTATTGGTGACTTCTTGAAATGAATGGCACATAATTAGTAAAAGTATCAAAAGATACTTGACTACTAGAATTGATAAAAATTTCTTGTTAATTGCATATTAAATTAATAGAGATATATACATTAGTGGAACAAGTAGAGTCTTTATTAAATATAAGGGAGTTCACTTGATAACACATCTGAGGCAATGCTTAGGGTAATTTTTCATTATAAAATGTGAATTGGTCAATGGGTTGACTTGAAAGAAATTATGTTGAATAATTTTGAGGTTAAATACTTGATTATCCCAATGGGTAGGAAAATTTAGTACTATGATCATGGGACATGGCTTGTTATTCAATGGTGAAATATACTTGATATGTCAATGCCAAAGATGTGAGAGTTAAATGAGTCCTCCAAAAAAACATATAACTAAAGGGAAACAATGTTCTAAGGTAAGTCTTTATGGATACCACTTCTATCTATAGGAAAGGGTCTCTCAACCTCATATACAATAGATCAAAGTATTAGATGAAATCACTAAAAGACTCACTAGGTTCCCTATGGGCCGTATCAAATTAGGATTTATGGGCTCTCTCAAATGTATCAGGAATAAACATTAGAAATCATCGGATGTGTTTATCACCCATTTGGTAGTCCAATATAGTAGCCTTATGTATCCTTATCCAAAGAATAAGGGAACAAGTAACAAGCCACATCTTCATGCTAAATGTGAGTCCTAATGATGGAACCCTTTAATGATTGAATGTGTTGTTCTACTTTTAAAATCTTTCCATTCATGTACTTTGGGAAAAATGAAATAGTATCTTTAGGTAGGTCATGGATGAGCCCTGGGATGTTCACTTGGAAACTATGTCTACATACTCATTAAAATGCCATGGGACTATTTGGGAAATGACTCAAGAGTGTTTTTAGCTTAGATTTTTCATGAAAGGTGCTTTATTTTTATATTCAAATCCCCTTATATCAAAAAATATGTTGATAGGTCTCTTGACACATCCAATAATAGGTAGGGGTTTTTAATCCCTATATCTAATAAAAAGAGACTCATATGAAAAAATCTACCCAAGGTCTTGGTTACCAAGTATTGGTATGTAAGGTAACCTTGTTAGTTTTTTATGACTATTTCATAACATGAAGATTCATTTAATTGACTCTATATGTTGGCTTAACTCATAAACACTATGAGACTTGATTAGTCTACCAGTAATTTACTCAACAATGCTAAAACAATGATGGAAAATTTTCAAAAATCATGATTTAACATTATAATCATATTTATATTAGTAATAATCTAATACAATGATAAAATAAAGATCAAAGGAAAGGGAAAAGGGGAAGAAAAGTCCCTGCTACCATAGAGATGAATCTGAAGTGTCTGATCGAACAAATCTCATAGAAACTAATCCGTAATTAAGACACACTTAGCATAACTCTAGTTATAGGATGGTAGATTATTCTGAGGAATAATCAACTATATTTAATGACCTCTCAATAATAGTGAAAAAAAATCTAGTTACCATTAAAATATGACCAATATATGCTTATTTTTTTGAACCCTAGTTTCCCTAGCACCATTTTTGGCCATCATACATTTTATTGGATATGGTTGGGTAATGTAGGTTGAAATAAGGTAAAATAATTATGTTTTATTAAATTTTATAAATGATTATTATATTAGTACACATTTGGAATAAACCAATAAAATATTATAGTTTTACATCTTCTTATAGAGTGAAAAATTCACCACAATGGTGATTTATTTGTCTTGTAAGTTTTTTATTTACTATATTGCACTCAAAAAAAAAAAAATTCTTAATTTAAAAAACAATACTTTTAATTATATACCTATGGGTGAGTTCATAAAAGGAATACTGTGTAATAATAACAAAGTGACTTTGTAATTTACACCCAATTTATTTTATAATATATTTATTATTTTTAAACTCATAGTTGATTTTAATAAAATACTACCTATAGTTGGTTTTATACATATATACTTGAACAAGTAATAGTTGCATAAATAGAAGCTAGTCAAAATTTGTTTTGAGCATGTATAGGTAATAGTTAGTTGTATGGATTTAGAAAAACCTTTATATGGTTATATATGATATTTTATAGGTTTATTTATCTATATAAAATTTTCTATATATATATTATGGGCGTAATGTATGGCTATAAATGGTTGTTTTGGTGTAAAATTTGGCATATATAATGACTGAAAATGATCATTTTATAAGGATTAGGATATCATATGATTATGGATTGAATTTTTGTGTATGTAAGGGTTTAATACACAAATTTAGGTGATATTTATAGGATTTATTATTATTTTTAGTGTATTTAATCATATGTGTTATGAACTATTTATATTAGAACTTTCAGTCTATGCTTATACTAGTTCTTTTTACAGTTGTAATGGTTTTATACAAGATATAATAGCTTGTTAGAATGAATGAGTTAATTAGGTTGAGTGGATTTGACACTTAATTATATAATTTGAGATATTTGAGTATTTAATTTATTTATATAGTAAAATATTATTGAAGTATGAACATATTTAACCTTTCTAGTTTAGTAAAGACATTTACCTTCATTTGGAATATGTTTGAACACCTCTCTTTTTTCACAAAAGCACTCAGTTAGTTTTTTAAAATCTATAGGTGGGTGTATTTTACATACACAAACTTTTAAATACAATATTTAGATAAACTAAATACAAATGCCTCATCTAAATAAGGATTTATCTTGATTTCTTATTATTATTCTAAAATAGATGGATTAGAAAGGATTGATTTCCCACTTAGAAAATGAAGTGACCGATACAGTGTAATAAAATGATTTGGTTATAAACTTTGTTTGGAGGATATATAAATATTAAAATTAAGTTGGGTAATATTTTTATGTTATTAAAAATGGACTTCAACTTGTTGGTTTTAATTTTGTATACTTGAAAATGAAATGAGAGTATATGATAAGCTCCAAATTTTAATACTATGGGTATATGTTGATCTCTTGGTTGTGTATATATATTTTTTGATAGTATAAATTATATATAATATGATATATAATAGATTTAAAACATATTATAAAGTACCACAAAACATGAATATTATAAGCCACATTTTATACTCCTTTATAGACATGTTGATATTATTGTTGATTATTGAGTTAAATTTTGACCTTATTTATGAGGGATGAATTTAAATGTATAAAAGTGTTATAGGATTTTATATGGATGGATTTAGATCACATAATTTATCTTTGGTGTTATATTATATTTTTCACTAAATCTATAAATCTTTGATTATCACAATGAGGGATGATACTATGACAAACATCGAAATGAAGTTCTCCCAACAACCTTTTTAGCTACATGGATTGATTAACAACTTACTTATTAATTATGTACTATAATTACATAGAAGAGATAGAGATAGTAGGTTACGTATTTTTGATCCAAGTGATAACACATGCACTAAATTTAAACATATATCCAAAAGTAGATTTACAATCTATAGTATCATCCACATGGACAACATCATAATAACCATATAAATTAACATTATCAAAGGAAGAATACAATTAAAAAAAGTTATTTTTTCCTTTGATATAACTAAGAATACATTTAGATAATTTTCAATGATCCAAATATATATCCTTCATAAATATATAAGAAACACCAATAGAATATGAAATATCTTGCTTAATAATGGTTAGATAAATCAAACTACCAACAAGTTGTCTATATAAAATAGGGTTATATTTTTCACATTCAAGTTTTAGATCAAGTTTAATACCAAATTCAATAGGATTAAAAGTATATTTATAATCAATCATGTTAAACTTAACAATAATATTATGTGCATACTAAGATTATGATATAATAATTGAATTTTTATCCTAAAATATAACTATTCCTAAAAATGATGATGCAGAATGCCTAAATCAATCATTTCAAATATTTGACTTAGTTTATCCTTATATTTATGAATTAAAATTAGTAGATAAAAAGTAATCAAAATATCATCAACATAGAAAACAAATAAGATTAAATGACCATTTTTAACTTTCAAAGATATAATTATTAGATTAGTAATTAGAGAAACCTATTTTTTTGAAAAAATAAGTAATTTTAAAATATCAAGCTCAAGGAACTTGTTTTAGAATATACAAATATTTATTTAACTTGCATATATAATGTTCTCTATTAGGGTCATTAAAACATTTAGGTTGAGTCATGTAGATTTTATCTTCAAAGTCACCATTTAGAAAAGTATTCTTCACATTCATTTGATAGATAGCCCAACCATTTTAGGTTTCAAGAGCAGTAAGTAATCTAATAGTACTCATTTTTTCTACAAGAGAAAAGGTTTCAATATAATCAACACCTATTTTTTTATTAAACCCATGAGTAACTAATATATCCTTAAACTTGGCAATTTTAACAATAGAATTATATTTAATCTTATAAAGCCACCTACAATTGACAATATGCCTTTTTGGTAGAGGTAGGATAAGATCCCAAGTCTAATTTTTAATTTAATAATTGAACTCAGTGTTAGTGCCCAAAATTACACTATGGAAATTGGACCTTTGTCACTTAAATTCCTGCATCCGAACTAAATGAGTGTCAATGTTTAGTCACTTTCCCTAATCCTTTAGAAGGTCAAAATATATGTTCATAATTAATCATCTCCTTTGTCTTACTAGGTGGGAGTGTTCTTCCATTCCTAGAAAAACACTTGAGGGGCATTTCTTGAAGATAGAATATATTCTTAATATCTCTTGAGGAAGTAGCCTTTTTTCACCTTTAGTGGTTTTAATGATTAAGTTATGAAAGTATTTTTGGGCATTGGGAGAATCCTACACTCCTTCCCATATCAAAATAATGGTTTGAAGGTAAGTGAATGAGAATCCAATTTCACGTCTAGTTGGGATCCATGGTATATTCGCGAGGGTTTTAAGTTTTGGGTCCCTATCTAAAGGATGTACCAATTGGTTTTTATTGGAAACATATAAAAAATTATCAAGGGCAAAATATTTGAGTAAATATGTTAAAGAAGATGCCATGTGTTAGATCCTTGAGGTTTTTGAGTTTTGATCCTCATTTGAAGATTACCCTATTTTCCTTTTGATGGTCAAGGTTCAAAAGGTCTATGAGGTGAAAGCACCAAAACATGCATGTAATATTAAGGAAAAATGGTAGGATCTCAAAGATTTTGATGATCAAACCTTTTTTTAAAGATTGCCTCACTTGGAAGTCGAGCAAGGTTCAAGAGGTCCCTAGAGGCTCAGGTGCTTGAGGTGATGACATGTGGTGTTTATATGCTTAATTAAAGACTTAGGATATATTTATCCAATGTACTAAAGGAAGTGATGGGTGAGAAGGTGTGAAAACCCACATGAACCTGAAGAGGCACTAAGAGGTGAAACTTAATTAATCAAGTCCACGTTTTGCAAAGAAAGACACCAACATGCTTCCCTCCATTTTTCAAAAGGTTACTCAAGTAATCAATGTGGTAGTTGGTAATTAGCCATTTCACTTTAAATAATTAATGGTAACCTTAATATTAAAGTGAAAGGGATTATAATTAAGAATTTATCTTCATTTGAATTCACCCTTTGCATTCAGAGCTAATCCTTGTGCCTTCAAGTGATCTATGTACCCGAAGCTACTTACAACATAAAGACTATTGATCATAGTGAATTCCTCAAGGATTTTATAATTCCATCTATGTGTAACTCTCATGATGTATAGTAAGTATGTCTTAAATCTCTAGTGTTGTGTTCCTAAAGGGAGTTTGAGGGTGTTTGGATAGTTATTAGTGTGAAGAATGCTACGCCCCTAACCTATCACATGTATGAGGATAGTATTAGCCATCTTGTGGCTTAATTATCCTTATTTGATGTTATATTACATTTATCTATGATTCATTTTTATTATTAGGTCGGCCTATGGAGTAACCATGGCCTATATAGACTATATATAGGAGGTAGTGGGTAATCATTTATCATCATATTTGTGAATTCTGCTCTTATTGAAGCTTGTGGAGGTTGCCCCCTCTAAGTGGCTTATCTATTATCATATATTTGGATATATTTCAGTCATATTTGGATATAATTATTTTATTATACTTAATTATTGAAGTAATTTCATTACAAGTGGTATTAGAGCTGCGATTTGGGCAATCTTGTGGGCGAAACACTAAATTTTTAAATTTTGAGATATATAAAAAATGGTTTCGAATTTCTCTACAAAAGTTTTACTAGAGGTGATAAATAATAAAATTAATCTTCCATTAAAATTTAAGATCATTTGGATCTGTTTTAAAAAATTTATCGCTATTTTATGGTTTTTCATAAAATTGCTCTATAATGCGCAATTCAAAGAATTTTTCTGAGTTATTTACATTTTTGGAAATATTAGAAAAATTTGGCTATGGTTTTTTCTTTGTATATTTTGATTTGAGGTTGACATAATTCCAAAATTGCTTGGTCAAAGCTAGGTCAAAAGTGCCAATAAGGGTCGACATCGTAAAACCCTTTTATGGCAAGTCCATAAACTCGGGGCCAAGAAAAGGGTGTTGAAACTCCAGGTAAAACTCATAACAAGGACTAGATGGAGTCAGAAAGGGGATGTACTAGACCCTTTATACCAGGGTTTTCTGACATAGATCACAATGTGAGCCAGCTTGACTATAGTGTGTAAGGCATTCAAAGTGAGGTGCAAAACATACAAGATAGTTTGGGAGATATCATGATGGCTTTGATAATTAATCAGTGAAATCATCAAGCTAAATTTATTTCACAAACCCACCAGGGTGGTTCTCCTAACTAGTCTACTTCAAATCTAACTCCATGGCCACAAAGGAACCTATTACCAAAGGTGGATATGCACAAATTTGATGGAAAAGATCCACTCAATTAGATCAACCAAATGGAGAGTTTTTTTGACCTACATTAGATTCCATATGGATAGAAGGTTACCATGGTATCCTTGTATCTTGAACCTAATCAATTCATTTGGTATCAATGGTTGTGTGTCATGTCCCCTTTTTAGTCGACATGAGCAGAGTAGATGATTAGCCTATTATGCGACCCTCGTAGGCTGATGAGGTGGATAGAGGGTCTTGATGGAGCTGGGCTTGGCTTTCGTTTGAGCTCTTTAGGACATGAATTAAATGAGATATTAATATTTGATTGATTTAATCAAATATTAATTATTTGGTCCAATTTTAATTAATTATTAATTATTAATTAATTATTTATTATTGGGTCTAATTTTAGGATCCTCATTCTAATTTAAGAATTGGTCTAATTTTAAGACCCTAGTTCTAAATTAAGGAAGCCCCAGTCTAATTTAAGGGAATCTAATTTTAGCAAGCACACCTTTGGAGGTGTATAAGAATCTCTCATGAGAGAGAGTTTGTATCCATGCTTATTATTGATATTGATTCTTGTTAAGAAATTCTTCTGTGAAGACTGAGCCAAGGGTTCCAGGATTCCAATTGCAGTGAAGAACATCAACTCTTCATTGTGTGCGATTCAGAGGTTGTGAAAGATCAGCCGATCTATTGCTGAATTGAGAGATAACTTCACCCAGAAGTTATCATAGTATTATAGGTATTTGAGAGATAACTTCACTCAGAAGCTATCACAAGGGTTTACAGGTATTTTCTTTATTTTGGGTTTTTGATTCAAGAATTATCCAGATATAGATCTTTTGTGTCAGCCCATAATTCTACAGATCAGGATCAGGCATACAGGGTGTGTTATATCAGCGGCCGTACGACTTCCGTACAGATCTGCGAAAAATCCGTACGCATCTACAGAAAGTTCAGGTACCGACATCGGCGAACAGGAACTTACAGAGACCGACATCGGTCGACTCATCACCGACGTCGGCAAGGGGACCACTACAGGTCGACCGACGACGGCAGTATAACCGACGTCGGCGACTGTGTTTTTTACACAGCAGGCCGAGACGTGCCAGATTCAACCCAGTTCACGGAATATTCAGGCTATAAGGTCGAACTTTCGATATTCTTTGTATACCTGACAGAGGATCTCAAATTGTAAGCTTATGAGCAAATAAATAAGAAATTATACTGTGATTTATTCATCTATTTGAAGATATTTTGCAGAAATTCAGATAAGCAATTTGGAGCTTTGTTTTGATATTCGAAGGGATATTATAGTGGTATCAGAGCTTTGGTCTTTGGTATCAGAGTTTTGTGCAGATAAGAGAGCCCCTAAGTAAGGGACATTACATTGTGTGCTCAAAATAAAAAGATGACTCTCAATGTCACCTAGTCAGTTTTTACAGAGGAGCTAAAATTACACTATGGCAATAGTGTGACAGAGAATTACTTCAACCAACTGGAAAAATTGAGACAAAATGGCTCTATCAAGGATTATATTCATCATTTTTAGAACATGTCCTTATGTGTGGAGACAATTTTTGAAGCAAACTTGAATGACCTATTTTTGGGTGGACTCAAGGACCACATTCAACATGAGGTACGCATGTTTAATCCACTTAAGATTTTTGATTCTATTATCATGGCATGTAGAGCTGAGAAAAAATTCATAGCCAATAAGAAGCATCCATTCACTAACTTTAAAGATTGTAGCATATCATCACCAAAATTTCCTCCACCTACTAGATTTACCCCTCAATAAATTAAAGAGAAGCATGCAAAAGGATTATGTTTCAGTTGTGACAGCAAGTGGAGTAAAGGACATAGATGTGCTAAGAAGAATTTATTCTACATTGAGGGACCAAATGAAGTTGAAGAAGCAGATGATGCCTCTAATGATGATGAGGAAGATAAAGAGGAGGTACCTAAAGATTCCCAACCTACAATCTCTTGTCATGCACTTGCAGGTATTAACACTCCACAAACTCTTAAGGTGGTGGGTTTCCTCAAGAAACAAAAGGTGACAATGTTGATTAATTCAGGGAGCACACATAACTTTATAAACCATAAGTTGGCCACTCGATTGAACTGTTTCATCTACCCAACACTATAATTTTAGGTCATGATTGCAGATGGTGGTACAATTAATTATTCAGGCAAATGCCATAGTATTAAGCTTACTATGGGTGGGTAAAATATTGACTCTCATAAGTTTTCTATTCCTATGGGTAACACAGACATTGTTTTTGGAGTCTAATGGCTCACAACCTTCGGTACCATTGTGATGAACTTCCAAGAACTATTCATGTGTTTTCATTCTGAAGGTAAGAAAATTGAACTACATGGATTACCTACAAAATATCCACAATTGATTAGTTCACATCAGATGACCAAGATGCTAAAAAAGGGGTTAGAGGGAAATATTGCACGATTATGCTCTATAAAAGTTTAACCCACACAAGTATCTACACATCCTGATCTATAGATAATTCTTGAGGACCACTCATCTATTTTTGGGGCCATGCCAAAAGGACTAACACCAAAAAAGATAACATGATCATGCCATTAAACTAATTCTAGGTAGTCAACCACCAAATATCAGACCATATAGATATCTATATGCACAAAAGAGTGAAATTGAAAATATGGTCCATGAGATGTTGGAGGTAGGGATCATCAAGCATAGCTAAAGTGCATATTCATCACTAGTGGTCATGGTGTAGAAAAAGGATGACACATGGAGGATGTACCCAAATTATAGGGAACTCAATAAGTACACCATCAAAGATAAGTTTCCTATTCCAATAATTGATGATTTACTTGATGAGTTGCATGGTGCTAATTATTTCACAAAATGGGATCTTCACTCGAGGTACCATCAAATTAGAATCAAGGATGAAGATGTTCATAAAACTACTTTTAGAACACATGAGGGCCATTATGAGTTTTTGGTAATGCCCTTTGGTCTTACAAATGCACCATCTATTTTTTAGAGCTTGATGAACACTATTTTTAGGCCTCTTTTAAGGAAGTTTGTGCTCATTTTCTTTGATGACATATTGATTTATAGTCATTCATGGGAAGCACATCTGCAACATGTGAAACAGGTGTTGATAGTTTTGGAGAACCACCAACTTTATGCATAGCCATCTAAATGTGATTTTGGAGTATAGAAGGTAGAGTACCTCAGTCACATTGTTTCCCATGAAAGTGTCAAAGTTGATCCCCAGAATATAAAAGCGATAATGGAATGGCCTATGCCAAAAACTCTCAAAAACCTTTGAGGGTTCCTTGGACTAACAGGTTACTATAGAAGATTTGTGAAAGGTTGTGGCAACATAGCAGCTCCACTCACTACATTTCTAAAGAAGGATGTTTTCCATTGGAATGATGATGCCACCAAATCATTTGAGAAACTAAACTTAACTATGTGGACCACTCCAATTTTGGCTACTCCAGACTTCTCACAAACATTCACTATTGAATGTGATGCTTTTGGGTATGGATTAGGGGTAGTACTAATGCAAGGAGGAAGACCCATTACATTTTAAAGTCATAAATTCAAAGGTAAGAATCTACAAAAACCTATCTATGAGAAATAAATGATGGATATTCTTCATGTAGTTAAACAATGGAGGCCTTATCTGATGGGTAGACACTTTAAGGTGAAAACAGATCATGATAGTCTCAAATACTTTTTGGAGAAAAGATTATCATATGAGGAACAACAAAAATGGGTAACCAAAATGATGGGTTATGATTTTAAAATCATCTACAAGAAGGGTAAAGATAATGTAGTAGCAGATGCACTATCCAAATGAGATGCATCCACCGAAGCATTACTTTGTGGCATGTCCATATTACAAGCAGATTGGGTGGATGAAGCTAGGTTAGAATGGGAGCAAGACAAGGATACATAGGTTCTAATTTAGAATCTCCAGCAAGGTAATTTATCCTCTGACAAATTTGAATGGAAAGGTAATGTCCTATGGTATAAGGGTAGGTTATACTTGTGCAAAAATTTAGAGCTTAAGCATAAGATTCTTGTAGAGTTGCATACATCTCCAATTGGGGGACACTCAGGGTTCTTGAAAACTTATCATAGAATTAAGAAAGAATTATTTTGGGAAGGACTCAAGGGAGATGTAAAAAAGTTTGTGCAAGAATGCTTGATATGCCAACAGAATAAATGTGAAATAGTTAAGACCCCAGGTCTGTTACAATCGTTAGCAATTCCTAGTCAAAGGTGGGAGGAGGTTTTCATGGATTTCATCACTGGGTTGCCTTGTTATAAAGGTAAGAATATTATTTTTGTCATTGTGGATAGGCTTACAAAATATGCCCATTTTTGTGCTCTCTCACACCCATTTTTAGCAAGTACAGTAGCATCTATTTTTATGGAAGCAGTTCTCAAATTACATGGAACCCCAAAAATAATTGTAAGTGATCGTGATCTTATTTTCACTAGTAATTTTTGGACTGAACTATTTTCTTGTTTGGGTACTCAGCTAGCTCATAGCTCATCTTACCACTCCCAATCTAATGGACAAACTGAAGTGGTTAACAAATGTTTAGAGGGGTATCTCCGTTGTTTTGTATCAAATAAACAAGAACATTGGGTTAAATGGCTACCACTTGTAGAATGGTGGTATAACACATCTTTCCATACCTCTTCTAAATTGTCTCCATTTCTAGCACTATATGGTTACCATCCACCTTCCATCACTTCTTCATTAAAGGTGCACACCAAGGTTTGAGATGTGTAAGATCACATTCAACATCAACAAGAGGTTTTGGCTAGTTTGAGAGAGAATTTGGCCTTGGCACAAAATAGGATGTAGCAACAAGTAGATCAACACTATAGTGAGCAAAATTTTGAGGTGGGTGACTGGGTATTTTTTCATTTGCAGCCTTACAAGTAGATGTCCTTAAAGTAACATAAAAAGGACAACAAACTTGCTCCTAAGTATTATGGCCCTTATCAGGTTCTACAAAAAATTGGAAGTGTGGCTTACAAGCTCGAGTTACCTCATTCATCTCACATACACCTAGTATTTCATGTTTCCTATTTGAAGGTCATTGGATAGAAATTTTCTGCCTAGATAGAGCTCCCAGAATTAGATGAAGAAGGATGAGTCATTTTGGAACCAGAAAAGATCCTCCAAACACGTGATAATAGGTTGAGAACCCAAGAGATTAGGGAATATTTGATCAAGTGGAAAACCTAGAATAGTGAAGATGCAACTTGGGAAGGTGAAGATTTTCTACAATAACATCTAGAGTTGTTCAACGTTGAGGACAATGTTGGTTTGAAGGAGAATGGCATGCTAGCCCCTAACCTATCACATGTATGAGGATAGTATTAGCTGAATTGTGGCTTAATTATCCTTATTTTATGTTATATTTCATTTATTTATGCTTTCTTTTGATTAGTAGGTCAGCCTATGGAGTAACCATGGCCTAGATAGACTATATATAGGAGGTAGTGGGTAATCATTTATCATCATATTTGTGAATTTTTCTCTTATTGAAGCTTGTGGAGGTTTCCCCCTTGAAGTGGCTTATCTATTATCACATATTTAGATATATTTCAGTCATATTTGGATATAATTCTGCTATTATACTTAATTATTTAAGTAATTTCATTACAAAGAATTTGTTCTAGCTTTTGGTATTACATTTAGTGAGTTAGGAAGAAATGGGTTCATATTCTAGAATAGGTAAAAGAAATATTACATCCATTCTTGATGAAATTAGAGTCATGGCTATTCAAGCATTATATTTCATAGCTCTATTGAATGTTTTAAAGTGGCTAAATCCTTTCCCAATTATCATCAACCTTGGGATGAGTTACATGGTCCCTACAGTGGCATTCCCTTTAGCTACCCTATATCCTAATCTATTTATTACATGTTCTTGGGTTTATCACCCAGACACTAGGATTATTATGGATGGGATTCAATCAATTGTATGTTGGTTCACACCTGAGGCCCTCAATGTCATGCTTGGAATCCCTCCCCAACTTGATAGTATCATGCTTACCATGGAGGAGTGCTAGCAATATGTGGAGACACATGATAAGATGATATGGGACATTTTGAATTCTTACTGGCTTGTAAAGAAGAGGAAAAAGGTCTCTTGATTATTAAAAAACCTAAAATTGATAGAATTCAATGAGTTACCTTAGTATATTATCACCATGGCTACCAGGGTCTATGGGATACCCACCATAGAAAAGTGTAAACCATGGATTTTTTTAGTCCTCATTTGCATGTTGGAAGGACAAAAGGATTTGGATTGGAAAACTATCTTGAGTAATAACTTACACAATCAAATGATGTAACTACATAGTGCAATCTTCTCAAAGGAAAAATTCATAAGTATTTTTATCTATCTTCCTATTTGATGTATAGCCTTGTGCACAATAGGACTTTCCAAAGTCTTACTAGGAATCTTTCAAGATTAAGGATATATTATATTTACCAATAGGCCACTTTAGAAGGGTTCAAGAGAAACTATTACATATTACACAATTATTTCTTCAATGCTATGATGAGCATTTTCTTCCCTTTGAGAAGTTTGAGTAGAATGACCAAGGTAGCCCAAGAGATAATTGATATATTCAACACCTCATATATTTAGTTTATAATGTTCACATACATTAGGGTGAGTGCTTACTTAAGGGCCCCTCATAAATTACTAAGGTATGTGGATGAAAAAGTTGTTATCATGGAATTGTGCAGACAAATGGTGCACCCACATGAAATGATTATGACTAAAAAATAAATAATCCTTTCAAGCTCCCAGTGGAAATGAGATATTACACATGTCCTTCTCTAACTAAAGTAAAAGGATTAGATCAAGAAATGGGCCTCTAAAAGATTGACAAAATGGCTCCTAAACCTAACTATAATATAATATGGTTGATAAATACTAAAATAGGTGTAATCTTGCACCAATCACACTTTGAAGATATTTGGTATAACTACACCACTGAGGAGGAGGTCAAAAAAATATAATACATGAGACTCACTATGTAGGAATTACTCACCTATAGCATCATCCCCATCCCCAAAGACATGTTGGATGGAAAGATGATAATGCCATTAGTATATATAGAAAAGAGTGTTTAAATTCAACCTATATCACAAGTATATTTCACTAATAAGGAAAATGACTCCATTATATGGAGGGATTTTCCTATTATGAGGAGAAAAATTAGGTAGCTAAAGGAGCACATGGTTAACCTCGATACATATGACACACCCACCCTCTGTGAACTTTGACAAGTTGTGAAACTCAAAGCATTCCTACCAGCATACATAGGTAATCCTCCAACACCATTGGTATTAGCAAGAGGCAAGGGGAAGTGAAAGGTGAGTGATGTCAACTTCTCCAAAAATATTTATGTAGAATCAATAAAAGCCACCGAATTCAAAATAGGGATGCCATTTTAAAAGTTGACAATTCTAGTAGAGAATTGGGATAAAATAATCATAAGAGAGGTATAACTGGCTAGTGCCACTCTCATATCCATTGTAATTGAGGGAGCTCCCACAATGCTAGTTATTCAAGTTGTTACCCCACTTACCCCACCTACACAACAACTAGTAGTTGGTCATTCCCTAAAGAATTACATGAGGAAGAGAGGAGTGGAAGAATTGGAGTAGTCAAGGCCTAAGAGAACCAAGAAAGCATTATAGCCTCCAATAGGGAGCCTCAAGAAAAGAAAAGAGGTAATGTTTAATGACCTACCCCACAAGGAAACCTATGTGAAGCCATAAGATAAGTCCTCATATTCCTAGAGGTTAAGGGATATGAGTGACAAAGAGGATTTAGATTAGGGAAGGCTGATCATGGAGGTAATGAATAAACAAAGGGATTTCACTCCTCCCCAAGTGAAAATTGGACATAGAAATCTAAGGGAAAGACCATAGACCCTGATGAAACCTCTGACCATGGGATTGTTCAAATAGTTAGGACCCTCAGGAGTGGAAGGCAAAGATGACAAGGAAGATGTTTTTGTTTTAGATGATCCTTTATCCTTTGATGATGTGTTGTAGGTTGGGATTGAGGTGGCTACATAGGTTCAATCTCCCAAAGAAAAGGAAATGATCTCCTTTGCCATGGAGATGTTTATATAAAATGCTATCACCTAGCCACCAAGATGAGAAAGGGTGATGAAATTAGGAATTTAAAATAATCTAGGGATGAAATCAGGGAGGAGCTAATGCATGATGATCAAGCCCCCACCAATAATGAAAATGTGGGAGTACATAAAGAGGAACAAATATATGTTAATTTAGTTGCTAAAATGGTGCCATAGGTTTTTCCCCTTTAATGGCATCAAGCTCAACACTAGAGGGAGATGTTAATATTGGGGAGGGTAGGGGATCAAGCCTATAAATGGTCACCCATACCCCTCCAAAAATAAATAAAGAAGTGGATCAATTGGATAAAATTATTTAAATATGAGTCTCTAAAGGTGATACCTCAATTGAAGTACCCCAGGGTCTTCTCCCCCATATTAAGGTCCATGAACCTACTAAGCATAAAGATATTGAAGCTATTTGGTGAAGAGTTTCCCAAGGGTGATAAAGAGGACACCATAGCTTATTCCATCCAAGTTTATCAACCAAGTGTAGAGGATAAACTAGTTATGGAGCCTTTAACTCAATCCATAGAGAAGGGAAGTTCCATAGACAAATTTCTCTTGGAATACCAACAAGGGGTAAGTTTTGAATTCCTTAAGTAGATAAAGCCAAGTAAAAAAGGAAGTAGTTGATGAAAAGGATACCAAATCAGAAAGTAATGAGGAGGCTAAGTAGATTATGTTAGGCTTTCATCCTAATCTAGAGACACTCCCCTTAACCAATATGTTGGTGACACCACCATTGAGTGCATCAAAGCCAACATCAAGATCCATGACTCCAATGGGATTCCAGAATAGACCCCTTCTTTGAATTGAAGAACAAGTTAAGGATAAATGGGACCTCATGAGCAAAATGGGGGATATATATGTAATGAATATTTCTCAAGTGTATAAGTAAAATCCCCTAATAAATCTAAAATACACTCATAAACCACTTTCAATGAGACAAGGGAAATAATGCAATAAATAACTATTCCTCCACTAGGAGCTAAAAAGAGGGATGCTCCCCTTGAGAGCTATGCAGTGATAGATATGATCTGGGGGAGCCATCAAGGAATGAAATAAAACATAGCTTTCAAGTCCTAAAAAACATGGTGGCACACCGAATGGATAAAGATAAAGCTTTAATGGAAGAGCTGAAGGTGCAAAACTAGGCCATGAGCTATTACTTACAAAATCTACTAAGTGAGCCCAAGGTAGTATTCCCAACTAAAATCAAGGGCTATATGATCCTATAATTTCCTTAGGTGCACTTAATTTTGGCCATGGTGAGGACTTGAAAACTAGAGGCTGGGCCATAGAAGATTGGCAAAAGGATTTGACCACCTAAGCTAAAGAATTAATCTGCTAAGCACTAGAATGTCTAGATGACATACTAGATAAACAAGGAGAATGTGATTCCTATATTTTCATTTATGATGTGGACATCAAGAATTGGGAGAAACTCAGGTCGAAGTTGGATGAGATTTTTAATATGTAAGTTGACACTTTAATAGCAAAAAAGATCATCTCCTTAGATGATTTCAATTAGCCTAGATAATATCAGCTAGTGATTAAGAATGAGTGGTGCTATTTAAGGAGTGAATTTTTGATTTAAAGGGAGAAAAATAGTCTCTCTCAAATACAAAGAAGGATATTGAAGACACCCTAAGGTAGATGGTGAACCTTGATAGTGCATGTGACATGATGGAGGAAACATTAGATATTGTCCTAAAAAGCCTCATTGATCCACCTCATGAAGCCTTCGATATCCATAAGATTAGAGAGTTGGTATCACTTGAAAATTCTTATGACCAGTTAAAAGAATTAGTTAGGAAAAAGTAGGTAATGCCTTAAAAGGTCATGATTTGGCTTGAGGAATATAGCATCAAACTCAAATACCAAGCAGGTTCAGACCAAAGGATTTTTGCCACCATAATTGAATGGTATATTGCATTTAAAAATAGGTTGGCAAAGGACTTGATCATCAACATTGATTTTTTAATATGACCAAATGTTTCTATTTCTTTTAAGTTGGTGTTATGCCATTCCTCTGTTCCTTCTTTTCTTCTCTATCTTTTTTGTTTCCTCTTTTCTCATTTCCCATTGGGAAACCATTGTACCTTGCCCATTAGTAGCACATCCCTTTCAAAGTTGTTTTGTTTTGTTGTTTTATTTTAGAAAGGGATATATTTGATTATTATACAAGTGGACAAAGGTTTGCTTTGACCCCTGTAGGAATGATTTCCATGTATATAAATGAAAATATTCATCGTAGTGGAGTATCGAGTTTGTCATCATCACACATGCATGAACATAATTCAAGGAATCATATTTGTTACACCATTAAATAGATTCTAGGCCTAAGAAATAATTTTGTAGCTAGAGAATCTTCAAGAATATGTTAGACATAGATAGAATTGTATAAGTAAAGGGGGTATGTCCCTTTACAAGGGTTAGTTAAATTTTTTAGTTTGAAGCTATAACTTGGAGAGTCCTCCCTATGTGATTTTTTGGTGCGAAATTGATTTTTTTTTTTAAATCATTGGCAAGCTCTAAGAAGATTCAAGATGTTTCCCTTGTTATAAAATTGTTTTGCATAGTGTTCTATTATATAATCTTTAAGACATATTATATTTAGTTTTGATTTAGTTGTTAAATAAAATCTATCATGGTTTATTTCTCCTTGTTTTTGAATTAAAATGTTTTGTCTTACATGTTTAGTAGATTGGTTATCTAATGTATTCTTTATGGTAGTCATCTAGGGTTTACAATCAAAATATAAAATTCTTTCTAGTTTGATATTTAAAAATAGATCATTGATAGCCTTCTTAAGGGTAGTCCTAGCCTCATGAATTCAATTGGAGTGAGTTATTGAATTACAATTTATAGTATTTCTTATAATCTTTTGAGAACCATTTGTGCATGATTTTATTTTTACCAATTTTTAAACTGAACAACATTTGTTAATGAAGGTAGTATAGCTATCTTGTGAACTCCTCCATGCTCACTTACTAGTCATCCAAATATTTATCTATCATTCAAACAAATATAGTTTCACTATATTTTAAACTTAAAGATGACACATTATTTGCATATCATAAGTGTTATTTTCTTTGTAGACACATGAGATATTATCTACTTGAAATGTGCTTGTATTTTTTGCTCAAAATCCCAGCACTATATTTTCTTCATTTGACTCCTATTGTCGAATATTTTAAGAAATAGAAATTAAAGTCATCTCATCATCTATCTTTAGTATCTTATGTATGACATAAAACATTTATGTATTTTTTGTGTCAACCCTCCATGGGTAAAGTGTATAAGTCTAGTTATTCTTTGGTCATATTTCCATTTTTTTACCTATGATCCTCATGAATATTGAAGTATTAAACTCCTTCATGTGAGAAATCTACCTCAATAGGTTCTCTCACCTTGGTTCAGATAGAGCCAAAAGTATTAGGGAGTTAACCATACCCTCTATAGGTACCTCCCAATCATTTCCTTCATTCAGTCCTCTTTCGATGTTAAACCCTTCTCTGGCCATAATGAAATTCAATGGTTTTTCATTTCAGTTTACCATTCTTCTCAAGAATACAATTTTGAACATTATGGGTGTACAATTTGGAACCAACACTTTTTTTATGCTATTTTTAGGGACATATTTTGTTACCTTTGTTACGAGAACATGCTTATAAAAGAGTTATAAGTGTTTTATTTGTTTTTCTCCCTACTATTACTACAATGAGCTATTCATCTTAGGTTCATTGATATCTTTATAGCCTTTTGGATGACTCCACTAAGGATATTCACCCCTATTTTGATATAAGTAATCTATATTTTTGAGTTTTTTTTCAATGTCTAAGGGTTAGTATCTCATTAGTTATTGTGTATTTTTTTTCTAGTCTAGAAGTCTTATTTCTAGTGGTGACTCTGTTATATCAAGGTTTAAAGATTAGTGCCTGCTATATGTTCCCTTCTCTATTTTGAGGAATTTTCTTTAGATCTATAAACTTGGAGGATACTATGTCTTATTTTCAAAGGAACCCATCAAAATAGCTTATCCCTGAGTTAAAATTCCCATCCAAAAGAAAACAAGTGTGAAAACTTGTAGTGGGCTAGAGCCCAAGCAATCAAATAATACTTGATAAGTTTGTTTCCCAATATATTTAACCTATTTTCTCTAATATCCATTTGGTTGAAGGATACTAGAGTGCTTATAATAAATCTAAAATCCCCATTAGTCAAGATCCTTCTCTGCAAAGGAGTCTTTCTCCTCCTACTAGGCCATTAAAGATTCACTTTATTTCCCCTCCTTCAAGTCCTTCACATAGTATTCATCCTCAACTATCCCCTGGTCTGTCTTCATCTTTAGATTTAGATATGGGAGACTATGATTTGAGGAGAAGGATGTTCAATGCAGACAATGATAATGATGGAGATGATGATCAATACTTGGCTAATAGATGTAGACCATTTATGATCCCAAGGTTTAGACATATTAATTTTAATAGCATGCATGGTTTCCCCAATGACATCCCTATGAATATTATAAATGGACTACCTAAGTTTCAAGGGAACAATGTAGTATCTAGGGAACAACATCTAAAAGCAATCTAAAATGACAATGAGGATTATGAGATAGATCTGGAAGATGTATGTATAAAACTCTTTGTGAACACACTTGAGGATGAGGCTAGGGAATGGTTTAAATCCCTCCCCAATGGATCAATAGACACATGGAAAACTATGATTGATGCAATTGAAATGTAATATGGTGATAGTATAGACCCTAGATTCTTGCTTGCCAAATTTGATAACCTCAAGAAGAATCCTAAGGAGTGTGTGAAGGACTTCAACTCTGAATTTAGTAAGGTAGTAAAGAGGCTACCAAATGATATCAAACCTAGTGGTGCTAATTTTTTGATTAAGTATTATAATGCATGTGATAAGAATTTAGCTTATTATCTTAGAGATAAAGCTCTCACAAATCTAAGGATGGATTTCAATTTGGCTATCCAAATATAAAATAATATAAGATCCATAGATAAGACTTTGAGTAAGAGGGATGATGTTAAGTTGGTGAATCTTAAAAATCCTTAGTCATCCCACAAGAGTGTATACCTAGAGGAAATAGTAAATACATTGGCCACTATAGTGAAAGAGATCTCTTAAAAATTTGATAGAACTAAAAAAAGGGTGGTCTCAAGGTCCTACTAACCATGATGACAAGAGAGATCATAAGAGAGATGAAAAGAATCATCCATGAGATCATGGTCAAGGAAGGCCACCTTTCCAAGCTAGAAATAATGATAGGGGAAAAGTCTTAACAACGGATGATAGACATGAAATAAATCAAAACCAAAGAGGTATAAGGGAATTACTAGATCCTTTAGCTATAAAAATCAACATAATCAATTGTGACATCAACTGGTGTGATAAATGTTTCCTTCCTCATCCCCCTTATGGAATAATTGGTGATGGTGGTCAAGATGTAGAATAATTTGAAACTACATCTAACAAAGATAATATCTACATTATTGACTTCCAGGAAATGGAAAAATAAAATTTCAAAGAGGAACCTATAAATGCCTTAATTATCTCTAATTTTGAGGATACCCTAGCATATGAACACTCTACATTACAATTTGATAAACCAGTTGTGATGGTTACTTCTCCATCAATGAAGCTGATGAGTACTACCACTTCTCAAGCATTATGTAGAGCATGTGAAAAGGTAAGGGTCCCATTCTTAGATTTCATCTATGAAATAAAAATGATGCATGAGTATGAGTTACCAGTTCATGAATTTTAGTTCCTAAGATCAATGATGAAATAAAAATATGGAGACTCCCTTCCATCGATTGAGGATTGATAGATGATGATCAATGATATAATTTATCAAGAAAAGGAGTATAATTTGAGAAGGATGAAATTTCTCCTCTAAAAGATAAAGACTTTATTGCCCCTAGAGTAGAGACTAAGGAAAAAGGGACCACATGGAGTAAGGAAGCCCAAGGTTCCACCATGTCTGGCTCTGCACCCTATAGTGTCAAACCAAGAAATAGTTAGGCTAAGAATTGAATTATTTTATTGTCTAGAATTTATAATAAGGATGAACCTAGGAAGCCTCCATTGGAAAGTGAAGTCAAGAATGCTAGTTCCCCTACTTTTGTTCCTCTAACTCTTAAAAGATACAACTTAAATGAAAATGTTATAATCTTACCTGCTAACACTCCTTTGCCTAAATATTATATTTGTGATGTCACCCACATATTAAGTAAACTAAAAGTCATGATAAACTTTGTATAATTTATTATTATCCTAGAATATAGGAAAAGAGATTTTGAGTATTTAGGATTAATAGATAAAATCATTGCCAATGAAATTGTTGAAGCTAAGATTCTTCTCACTCTTTGTATGGAAGGTGAGAACACCTTAGGGTCTCTTGAGCACCACCTAGAGGTATACTTGGAAACAACATTGGTATAAATTTAGATGGATGTTGACACATTATATACCACCTTGCTAATTAATGGACTAATTATCTACAACTTCATGTTTGACTCTAGTACATCTTGTAATATCATACCACTAGCTATGTTGAATGAGCTTTGCATAAGGATAACTAAAACATATGGATGATGCCTTAATATGGATTCTAGAGAAGTATATATTGTTGGAATAGTCAAAATATTGGTGGTGTAACTCATGTAATACCCTATAAATTTTTTGAGCATAGATGTCATTATTTTAGATTACCCACTAAAATGGGGTATGTTGTTATCCAAAAAATGGGCTACAAGTATTAGAAGTAGTGTTCAGATGGATATATTCTATGCCACTATACCATTGGATGGTAAAATGGTTTGCTTAAACCATGAGGCATAAATGCTCCATGTCTTAGAGGATCCTAAGTACCAATTGAATGAAGTTTTATATGTGGATACATATATTAGGATTTTTATGCGAAGTATTGAGTATATAGAACTACCTCCTGACTCTAGTGTCAATGATGAAGATTCCATCTAGATCATGTATATTGATGGAACATGTTTAAGTATCAAAAATGGGGTTGGGATTGTTTTTTATACCCCTAGGTATCAATTTTATAAGTACTCTCTTCAATTGATCTTTGAGTGCATAAATAATATTGAAAAATATGAACACTCATGATTGGCCTCCAGATCACTCAAAAATAGGGATTCAATAAGTTTTTAGTTAATGTTGATTCAAAACTAGTGGTGAAACAAGTCTAAACTATTTACACCATGAAGCAAAAGAGGTTGAAGCAATAATATAATGTTGTATGGGTATACTTGGAATGGTTTGATGCCTTCAATATTAAGTACCATGCCTGAGAACTTAATCACATGGTAGATATGTTGACAAAGATGGCTACATAATTTAATTTTGAGCATAGAATTCCTTCTTATGAATATGAGGTTGAGATATTGGTAAGACCCTCTATCATGATAAGATCGATCATTGTCAAGTATTTGATAATGATGACCAAATAAAGAGGTTTATGTGATGTATGGATGAATTTGGGAGAACCATTATAGAGTGGGACTCTATGGTACATGTATGTGATAGAAAATAAACCTTGTATGAAAAGGAAATAATCCAATTAAGGACTAATAATATCCCTAGCAGATTGGTTACTCTAGAAATAGCCTTGGATGGAGCTGATATAGTTAAATCTAGAAACATTTCTATGTGAAAAGATGTGACAAAAATTAATATTGGGACAACAAAAAATATAAGGAAGATTTGTCTTGGTACTCACTTGAGTGAAGAAGAAAAGGGATCATTCATCATGCTATTAAAAAGTACCAAGATTACCTAGCATGGTCATATTTAGAGTTGAATGCTTATAGGGAAAATTTATTCTAGGATGTTCCTCTTCACCCCAATGTAAAACCATTATGCCAAAAGCAATGTCCCATCAAACCTATCTTATCCACTAAGATGTAGGAAGAATTGAAAAAATTAAGAGATGATGGAAAAATTCAACCCATTAGGTATTCATCATGGGTGGCAAACATGATCCCTATTAGAAAGAAAATGGAGGCATCCAGCTCTACATTGATTTTTGAGACCTAAACAAGGATTATCTAAAGGAAAATTACCCATTACCTAACATGGATAACATGCTCCAAGATGTCACCAAATATGAGCTATTATCAACTCTAGATAGATTTTTTGGTTATAACCAAGTGGTGGTAAAGGAATCTGAAAGGTCTAAGACTAATTTCACTACCCCATGGGGAACCTATGTGTATGTTTGAATGCCTTTTTGTTTCATGAATGTAGGTGACACTTTATAGATATCCATGGAGGTAGCCTTCACCAAAATAATCAACCAATTCATTTTTATATACAAGGATGATGTTATAGTATACTCCAAGAGAAGAAGTGACCACTTGATGTATTTGGAATAAATGCTTATCAGAAGCAAGGAGTTTGGGATTTTTCTCAATCCCAAAAAATTCCACTTTGGGGTACAAAAGACAAAATTACTAGGAAATATTGTGTCCCAATAAGGTGTCATGATATATCCTAAAAGGGTGGAGGCCATCGACAAAGTACGCATCCCATAGACTAGGAAAGGTATTCAATCCTTCTTTGGATAGATTAATTTCATTAGATGGTTTGTTTCCAACATTGCATAAATTACCCTACCTATCACTTCAATGTTGAATAATGATCAAACTATAAAGTGGGAGGATAAGACCACTTGGTCATTTCAAGATATCAAAGATACCTTAAAATTTATCTAGGTGCTTACTAGTTTGAAGTATAGAAAATATTTCCAAAACTTCTTGTTTGCCTCTATACACACTATTGTCATGGTGCTACTACAAAAGAATGATAAAGGCCATGAGTAGCCAATTGCCTTTTTTAACAAGGTGTTACAAGGATCTAAGCTAAGATTTACCATAATGGAGAAACCAACTCTTGCCCTTTTAAAGTCCATCAAGTAATTTAGATCTTACATTTTAAGTTCAAAGATTATGGCCTATGTCCCTCACACAATGGTGAAGGACATATTAACTCAAAATTAATGTACTAACAAAAAGGTGTCGATGGGTCAATAAACTTCAAGAGTATGACTTGGAGATATAGACTACTAAGTTGGTCAGAGGCATGGGTCTGACTAAGCTAATGATCAAAGTGAATTTACAGGCTATGGAAGTAAATAATATAGAAGGGGTGGTTGATAACCTTGAATCCAAGTACATCCAATCCTCATGGTATAAATATATGGTCTATTATCTTAAGACTTTGAATTGTCCCTCCCATTTAGATACAAATCAAAGGAGGACACTAAATTTAGTATCCCAAAAATATCTCTTGTTACAAGATGACTTAGCCTAGAAGAACCCAGATGGTGTTCTCTTAAGATGTTTAGTGGAGAAAGAGATCTATTCAATGGTTACAAAGTTCCATAGTGGTGTGTGTGGTCGTCACTTCACTTCTAAAGTCACTGCACACAAAATACTAAGAGCTAAGTATTGGTGGCCCACATTATTCAAAGATGTGGCTATAATGGTAAGAAGATGTGAATAATGCTAATGGTTCTTTAAAAGAATGAAGGCATCCAAATCACTTCCATTATAATCAATTTCTATTGAGGGACCTTTTAGGCAATGGGGGATGGACTTCATAGGTGAGATATTAGATGATTCAAGTGTTGGTGATAAATAGATCCTAGTGGTTACCAACAGCTTCACAAAATGGGTGGAAGCAATCTCCACTAGGAGATCAACCCACTAGGTATTCACCAATTTCCTATTAAATAAATGTCATTTCTCTATTTAGGGTGCTTGTCAAAATTATGTGTGATAATGTTATGTGCTTTAGAGCCAAAAAATTAAGTACATTATGCAAAGACTATGGGACTAATTTAACATATGCCTCTAATCACAATCCACAAGGAAATGTGAAAGCTTAGTCTAGTAATAAGAACCTATTGAAGATCATCAAAAGAACTTTAAATGATAACAATAAAAAGTGGGGTGAACAGTTGAAGTTCACTATCTGGGTGAATAGGTTGACTCTAAAGAGATCTACTAGGAAAATACCCTTTAATCTTGTCTATGGAACTTAGGATATCTTTCCCTTGAATCTATAGTTTCCCACTTACTAATTCATGCAATAAATGTTTGAGAGTGAAGAAGAAATGAACCGCTATGAAGAGAGGATTGACCAAATCACTGAACTCAATGAGTCTCAAAGATAATCTCATGAAAGGCATGTAAATTTCAAGGAACATCTCAAAAGGATGTTTGACAAGAAAGTCACCCCAAGATCTTTTTAGATTAGTGATCTAGTTCTACTTTAGGACAGCAGGCATGAGGATAGGGGAAATCATGGTAAATTTGATTCCCTATGGATGGGCCCCTAAATTATTGATTTTTAGATAGGGAATCATATATTCTATCTTAGAGATATTAATGGATAAATTTTAGAACTATCAATTAATGGTATACATCTCAATCATTTCCTAGATTGAGTCCATGATTACCTTTGTATATATGTGTATGGTTTTTTTTTCCTTTTTGTCTTTGTGGTCCCATTGTGTTTCATATTTTTATAGTTTTCATTTTTCATTTTCATTCTTTGCAGTTGCTCCTAGTTACCTTGTTCTTTCCATGCTTCTATGATGAAATCCTTTGACCCCATGACCCAATGGATAGGTGATCGGTTTAGTGTTCTCTGTGTACCCACTGGGGGTACCCATCCCTAAGTAGGATCCTATGTTAGTAACAAAAATTGCATTGGGGAAATTCGGCCTCTATCACTTAAATTATTTTATCCAAACTAAATGAGTGTCAATGTTTAGTCACTTGCCCCAGTCTTTCAAAATGTTGGAATATATGTTCATAATTAATCATCTCCTTTGTCTTAGTATGTGGGAGTGTTCTTCCACTCCTATCTAAAATCCTTAGGGGAATTTCCTAAAGATAGAAGATATTCTCAATAGATATGAAGGAAGTATCCTTGTTTCACCTCTATTGGTTCAATGATTAAGTTATGAAAGTTTTTTGTGGTGTTGGGAGAATCTTGAACTCCTTCCTATATCAAAATAATGGTGAAAAGGTAAGTGACTGAGAATCTAATCTCACATCTAGTTGGGATGAGTGGTGGATTCTCAAGGGTTTTAAGTTTTTGGTCCCTTTCTAAGGAGTGTCCTAATTGGTTTTTATTAGAAACATATAGAAAATTCCTAAGCACTGAATGTCCAAGTAAATATGTTAAAGAGGATGCTACGTGTCAGCTCCTTAGGTTTTTTGAGTTTTGATCCTCATCTGAAGATTACCCTATTTGCCTTTCAATGGTCAAGGTTCAAAAGGTCTCCAAGGTATGAGCACCAAAGCATGCAAGGAAGATTAAGGACACATGGCAAGATCTTAGAGATTTGATGATCAGGCACCTTTTTAAGATTACCTCACTTGGAAGTTGAGCAAGGTTTAAGAGGTCCCTAGAGGCTTGGATACCTGAGGTGATTACACATGGAATTTATACATTCCATTGAAGACTCAGGTTGTATTTCACCAATGTACTAAGGGAATTGATAGGTGAGAAGGTATGAAAAACCATGTGAACTTGAAGAGGTGCTAAGAGGTGAAACTTACTTAAGTGGGTCCATGTGTTGTAAATAAATATGCTAGCATGCTTCCCTCCATTTTTCAAAAGGTTACTCAAGTAATAAATGTGGTAGTTGGTAATTAGCTATTTCACTTCAAGGAATTAATGGTAACCCTATTTTTAAATTGAAAGGGATTATAATAAGAATTTCTCTTCATTTGAATTCACCCTTTGCATTTAGAGTTAATACTCATGCCTTCAAGCGATCTGTGTGTTAGAAGCTATTTACAACATGAAGACTAGTGATCACAATGAATTCCTCAAGGATTTTATAACTCCATCTATGTGTAACTCTCATTATTTCTAATAATTATTCCTTAACTCTCTACATTTGTGTTCTTAAAGGGATTTTGAGGGTGTATGGAGAGTTATTAGTGTGAATAATTTGTTCTAGATTTTGGTATTACATTTAGTGAGTTAGGAAGAAATGGCTTCATCTTATATAATAGTGAAAAGAAATATTACATCCATTCTTGATGAAATTAGAGACATAGATATACAAGGGTTAGATTTCATAACTCTATTAAATGTTTTACAATGGCCAAATCCTCTTCCAGTTGTCACCAACCTTAGAATGAGTTACATGGTCCCTATGGTAACATTCCCTTTAGATACCCCATATCCCAAGCTAGTTATTACATGTGCTTATGTTTATCAACTAGACACTAGGACTATTATGGATGGGAGTGAATCAGTTAAATGTTTTTTCATACCTAGGGCTCTCAGTGCCATGCTTGGAATCTCTCCCCATCTCGATAGTATCATGTTTACCATGGAGTGTTAGTAATATGCAGGGACACATGATAGGATGTTATGGGACATTGTGAATTCTTGTTGGCTTGAAAATAAGAGGAAAAATGTCTCCTATTATCAAGAAACCTAAAATTGATAGAATATAATGAGTTGCCTTAATATATTATCACCATGGCTACCAAGGTCTATAGAGTACCCATCATAGAAAAGTTTGAACCATGGATGTTTTAATTCCTCATCTACATGTTAAAAGGATAAAATATCAAAAATTTAACCAACCCTTGTAAAGGGATATACCCCCTTTACTTATACAATTCTAGTTATGTCTAACATATTCCTGAAGATGCTCTAGCTAGAAAATTCTTTCACTAGCTTGGAATCTATTCAATGGTGTAACAAATATGATTCCTCATACTATTCTCATGTTTATGTGATGATGAAAAACTTGATACTCCACTATGGTGGAATATTTTTAGTTATATATAGTGTTTTTAATATTCATATCTTGGCTAATGTGTGCTAATATTTATTTAATATTAACAAATATATTTTTGTTTGCATATAAGTCAAAAGAGGGCCCATGGAGAAGTAAAAGAGTCAAGGGGTAAAGACAAAATAGGAATGGGATGCATTTTCTCATGAAGAGTCATCTTGAGGAATTATAAGAGTCACCATGTAAAGACAAAAGAGGGTATGGCACATTTTTCCATGAAGGGACACTTTGAGGAATATGAAAAGTCACAAAGATAAAGACAAAAGAGGAAAGGATGCATTTTATTATGAAGGGTCACCATGTGACTTTTAAAATGAAAGGATATGAAGGGTCATATACGTTTGGCACCATTTTCCATGAGGATTGAAGGGTCACAAATGGTGAATGCAAAAGGTTATTTGGAAAGATATAAATAAAGGCTTGAGAATCCATTTGTAATATGCAAGAGATTGCATGGTTTTGTAATTATTTTATATAAGAAAAGAGGAGAGAAAAATGTGAGATATTATAGAATTTTATCATTTGTTGAGTAAGCAATATTGAGAGATAATTTTGTTTTATACACAAGAGGGGTTGGTGCTCCTATGGGTTGGTGCTCACAAATATTTGCAAGGGGTTGGTGCTCCTGTGAGTTGGTGCTCATAAATAGTTGTTGTGTTAGTACTCAGCAAAGGGGTTGGTGATCTTATAATTTGGTGCTTGAAAACTTTGTAATTTGAGTTGGTGATCATTCATATACTTGAGATTGTTTTATGTGGTTTTTTCTACTTTGGGTTTCCACATAAAAATTTGGTGTCTCTCTCTATTATGTGGTTCATGTTATTGTTTTAGTTTTATTATATATCTTGAATGTGTGATTAAGTGGTTAAAGAAAATAAATTAAATTAAGTAAAAGATATATAATATATTGATTCACCCCCCCCCCTTAGTATATTTCATGCTTAACAATTGGTATCAGAGCAGGTTCATTTTGAAAAAGTTTCATAGCTTGAAGGAAGATCATCGAAAGCACGATGACTAGATCACATGAAAGTTTTTATACAAATAAGGCACATTTGTTTGATGGGACAAATTATGTTTTTTGGAGCATAAGAATGAGGACTTATTTGATGGCTCTTGGATTTGACATTTGGCAAGTAGTGGTGGAGGAATATGAAGATCCATAGAAACTTGTAAATACTTCAGTGTAAAATAACACAAGTGAAAATAATTCTAAAGCTTTAAATGTTATTTTATGTGGTTTATGTGAATAAAAAATTGTTAAAGTTATGTAATGTAAATATACTCATGAAACTTGGGTAAATCTTGAGAATATTTATAAAGGTGATGGAAAGGTTTAACAAGATAAGCTTTAGAATTTTAGAAGATAGTTTGAGAGTTTGAAGATGAAAGAGGAAGAAAATATAGCAAGTTACCTTTTGTAGGTTGATCGAATGGTTAATCAGATTCAAGGTCTTGGATAAAAGTTAGAAGAATCAATCATGGTATAAATTTTTTTGAGATCTCTACCATTGAGATATGATGCAAAAGTTTCATCAATTGAAGAGATGAAGAATTTAGCCAGGCTAAAGATGGATGAGCTACATGGTATTCTTATGACATATGATATACAAATCGAACAAGAGAAACCCTCAAAGAGAGAAGTTGATTTCAAGACATCAAAGAAAGAGAATGTTAAGATTCAAGAATCAAGTGGTAGTTTTAGTGATGTTGAGGATGACAAAGGATCTCTATTAATTTTCAAGCTAAAAAAGGGTATAGGTAAATATCAAGAAAAATTACCTTTTAAATGTTTCAATTGTGGAAAGATTGGACATTTTGTAGATAAGTGCCCAAAAAAGGGTAATGGTGATAATTAAGAAGGAAAGTCTACATACAATAATAATTTCAAAGGAAAATTCAAGAAAGGATTCAAGAAGAAGAGTTTGTATTGTAAAGATCCTAGCTCAGTCAAAGATAGTGGAGTCAGCGATTCAAAAAAAGAAGAGATTCTACTCATGGCCATATATGAAGATTCCTCTACAAGAAAAAATATATATGATCAAGAATAAGAATATGATGAATCCAAAGTGAATCTAGAAGGAGAACTCATTTGTGCCTTAGAAGAGTTAAAATATCTTGAGAAGAAGAATCAAAGATTGAAGCTCCAGATTGAGAAAAATGAAAATGAGTCAAAGGAAAAATTGAAGATCTACAAACACACTTTGAAGAAGCTAAGAATAATGAAAAATATCTAATGAAATAGTTTCAAATATTAAGTGAAGAATTTTAAAGATATGTTATTGAAATTACTTCTTTAAAATCAGATCTTGAGAAAATAAATAAAGCAATCAATGATAGAGCAAATAATGATTCAAAATTTGAGAATAACACTAATATGTTGAATAAGATATTATAAAGTCAAAGATCAATGTCAGATAAGATAGGTATCAAATTTGAAAAAGAGAAAGGGAAGGCCACTACTTTCACAAAAAAGGTTAAAATAGAAAAAGGAAAGAGCTATGTTGAAGCTCTTACAAAAGAGGAAATAAAAAGGGAAGAAGTTAAGAATACAAAAGACATCTCAAATAAAGAAGGTTGGAAGGAATAGAGATAAATAAGGCAATCAGGTTAGAGATACAAAAATAGGTCCTATTTTTATGGTTACTATTTTTATTGTAATGAATATGGTCATAAAAAAATAGAATGTCAAAAAAGGGATAATAATTTTAGAAATAATGAGAAAGAAATTCATGTAGAGTCAAGTAGAAGCCACAACTCTTTTACTCCTCTATTAGGATTTAATGAAGAGGACATAATATGTTACAAGTGAAACAACTTTAGATACATAGCCCAATACTATAAAAATGTTTGAGTCAGTCAAGAAGGACCAGAGTTTCAAGGCTCCATTCATCAAGAAGAAATTTTAGACAGGTTCATGGTAGAAGAAACAACCTAAGAAATTTATGTTAGTACAGATAGATTTACATGCATGAAATGAAGAAAATCCATGGTTCACTAATAGTATATATTTGAGGTAAATAATAGGAGACAAGACCAAGTTAACCTTGAAGAATATCAATGGTGGAATAGTAAAATTTGGAGATAATACTACTACCAAAATTGCCAAAAAGGTACACTAAGTTTGGATAATGGTAGAACTAAAACTAAAAATGTTTTGTATGTAGATGGTCTTAAGCATAATATTTTAAGTGTAAGTCAAATTTGTGATCAGGGGCACACACTAAAGTTGTATGCATAAGGTTGTGAAATTAGGAGAAAAGATTTAGATATGTTGGTTACAGATGCTCAGAGAACATGCAATAATTTGTATATGTTATTAGACATCAAAGATCAAAGATGTTGTTTGAGTCAGATTGAAGAAAGTTAGCTATAGAATAGGGTAATGGGACACATAAATTTTCATAATCTTGTCAACATTAATAAGAAGCAAGCAATAAAAAATCTTCCAAAGATTACAAAGCCATCCAACACGGTTTGTGAACCTTATCAGTATGGAAAGTAGGACAGAAGGTGGTTTAAAACAAAAGAATACTCAACCACTCAGATGTTAGAGCTTGTTCACACTGATTTGTGTGGACCTATGAGAAGTCAAATTACTCAAGGTGAGAAATATTTCATGTTGCTTATTGATGATTTTTCACGTATGACTTGGGTAATGCTTTTAAAGAAAAAATTAGAAACTTTCAAACATTTCAAAGCATTCAAAGTAGTAGTTAAGAATGAAACTAATTTAAAGATTAAGTGCCTAAGATTAGATTAAGGAGGAGAATTCATGTCAGATTAATTTATTGAGTTTTTTGAAGACCATGGAATAAAGAGACATTATTCAGTAGCCAAAACTCCATAGTAAAATGAATTAGTTGAATGGAGAAATAGAATAGTTCAAGAGATGACAAAGACAATGCTAAATAAATCCAAGATACCAGATAAATATTGGAGAGAGGTATTTGGTACAATAATACATATTTAGAATAGAGAATTGTTGAATAGTGACAAGATTCCTTATAAGCCTTGGAAAAACAAACCAACTATAGTTGAGTATTTTAGAGTTTTTGGCAATAGGTGTTTCATAAAAAGAACTGATAAAAACTGAGTAAGTTTGAATCTAGAGAAGATGAAGGTATATTTCTTGGTTATTATTTAAAAAGTAAAGATTATAAATGTTATAAAAAAAGAACCAAGAAAATAGTTGAAAGTGAAAGTGTCAGGTTAGAAGAAGATGGAGCACAAAGATTCAGTGATCTAATAGACATTCCTGAAATCATTGAAGAGGAAGATTTTAAAGAATCAGATGAAGATGAAAAGGAGAAAAAGGACACCAAAACCCCATCCACATATTTCTATATAAATCATAATGAAAATGACATCATCAAGGACATAAATGAAGGAATTTACACTAGAAGAATGATGTTAAGTGAATCTGAGCAAGTTAATTTATCTTTGTTATCCAAAATTCAGCCTAGAACTTTTTTATAAGCTAGAGATCATAAGCATTGGGTTAAGGAAATGGATGAATAATTAAATTAGATATATAAGAATGATACTTGGGAATTAATACCTAGACAAAAATATCACAATGTGATCGAAACAAAATGGGTTTATAGAAACAAGTTGAATGAAAATGGAGAAGTGACTAGGAATAAAGAATGTTTGGTATGTAAAGGATATGCTCAAATTGAGGGAATTAATTTTGAAGAAAATTTTAAAATAGTGGCAAGGCTAAAACCTATTAGAATGTTTCTTTTATATGCAATGTTTAAAAATTTCAAAGTGTTTTAGATGAATGTCAAATCTGCTTTTTTAAATGGGAATCTAGAAGAAGAGGTCTACATTGAGAAGCATAAGGGATTTATTCTCTTAGATATTAGTAGACATATATGTAGATTGAATAAAGCACTATATATATTGAAACAAGCTCCCATATCTTGGTATGTAAGACTTGATAAGTACCTACAGGATCAAAGTTTCAAGAGAGGATTTGTTGACAGTAATCTCTACATCAAAACAAAAGGTGATCATCAATTGATTATTTTGGTATATGTTGATGACATCATTTATAGAGGAAATATTGAAAAGATGACAAAATAATTTTATGATAATATGAAAAAATAATATGAGATGTCTATGCTTGGAGAATTATCATTTTTATTAGGATTACAAATATTTTAGTTAGATAAAGGAATTTCCATATTTCAAAGTAAATATGCCAAGGAAATGTTGAATAAATTTAGTTTTGAGGATTATGCACCAATGAGTATAGGAAATAAGGTGAGAAAGGATGAAGATTCACCTATTTTAGATCAATCTTTGTATATATCTATGATTGGTAGTCTTTTATATTTAACAACATTGAGGCCAGACATCATGCATGTAGTAAGTATGGTTGTAAGATATCAATCAACTCCAAAAGATAGTCATATTTAATTGGTGAAGAGAAAATTTAGATATATCAAGGGGACATTACATTATGGATTGTAGTATCCCATAGGTAAAGTTTTCACTTTGGTTGCTTATATAGATTCAGATCGGGTAGGTTTCTTGGATGATAGAAAAAGTACAAGTGGAAGAGCTTTCTTCCTCAGTGATAACTTAGTATCATAGCTAATCAAAATACAAAATTCAACATCACTTTATACAACTAAAGTAGAATATATTGCAATGGTATTGTGTTTTGCTCAAGTGCTTTGGATGAAGCAAACTTTGGAAGATATCAAGGTAAAATATGATGAACTTATTTTTATTTTTTGTGATAACACAAGTGTTATTAATATTTCAAATAATCTAGTGATGCATTCAAGAACAAAACATATTCCCATTAGATATCACTTTATGAGAGAGCAGGTTGTAGATCAACAAGTTAACATGGAATATATCAGTACTAAAGAGCAGATTGTATATATTTTCACAAAGGCACTACCAAAAGACACATTTGAGTATTTATGGGAGAAGTTAGGAGTAATTTATTTTACTTCCTACTATTGAGGATCAACATCAGTTAAGGGGGAGCTAAGTGTTAGCTCTAGGATAGGCCTTTTTTCATTGATGTCAAAGGGGGAGAAGAATAGAAATAGGTACAAGTATAGGTATAGGTACATAAATAGGTGTAGAAATAGGCACATGGAATAGGTATAAGCTACTACAGGAAGAGAGAGTCACTATATGTTTTTCAAATGGTAGAATGTGCAGGTTGACATGTGTAGTAAAAGTTTTAGGATGTAGAAATTTTAGTTTGAGGTTACCATCAATGACAAAGGGGGAGATCACTGGAAATATTGTCATTAATGTTAAAGGTCTAGCATTGGTGATAAATGCCCCATTGCATTTAATGGTGTTTTTAATATTCATATCTTGGCTAATGTGTGTTAATATTTATTTAATATTAACGAATATATTTTTGGTTTCATATAAGTGAAAAGAGGGTCCATGGAGAAGTCAAAGAGTCCCATGGTAAAGACAAAAGAGGAATGGGACACATTTTCTCATGAAAATTCATCTTGAGGAATCCCAAGAGTCGCCATGTGAAGACAAAAGAGGGTATGGCACATTTTTTCATGAAAGGACACTTTGAAGAATAAAAAAAGTCACCAAGATAAAGACAAAAGAGGAAAGGATGCATTTGATTATGAAGTGTTACCATGTGACTTTTCAAATGAAAAGATATGAAGGGTCATACAAGTTTTACACCATTTTCCATGAGGATTGAAGGGTCACAAAGGTTGAATGCCAAAGGTCATTTGGAAAGATATAAATAAAGGATTGATAAGTTATTTGTAATATGTAAGAGAGTGCATGGTTTTATATTTATTTTATATAAGAAAAGAGGAGATAAAATTAGGAGATATTATAGAGTTTTATCATTTGTTGAGTAAGCAACATTGAGAGATAGTTGTGTTTTATACACAAGAGGGGTTGGTGCTCCTATGGGTTAGTGCTCATAAATATTTTCAAGGGGTTGGTGCTCCTATGAGTTGGTCCTCACAAATAGTTGTTGTGTTGGTGCTCGGCAAAGGGTTTGGTGCTCGTACAAGTTGGTGCTTGCAAAATTTGTAATTTGAGTCGGTGCTCATTCATATACTTGAGATTGTTCTCCATGGTTTTTTCCACTTTGGGTTTCTATGTAATAATTTAGTGTCTCTCTCTTGTGTGGTGCATGTTATTATTTTAGTTTTATTATATTTATTGAATGTGTGATTAAGTGGTTAAAGAAAAGAAATTAGATTAATTAAATGATATATAATATACTAATTCACCTTCCCTCTCTCAGTATATTTCATGATTAACATACACAATAAACAAAGATGTCCCTTTCTCAAAAAAAACAACAAAACAAAGTAAATTTGAAAGGGATGTGCCACTGATGGGCAAGGTATAATGGTTTCCCAAGGAGAAATGATAAAAGAGGAAACATAAAAAAAGGAAGGGAGGAATGGCATAATGCTAGCTTAGAAGAAACAAAAATATTTGGTCATGTTCTAGAATCAATATTGATGACCAAGTCCTTTACCAACCTATTTTTGTATACATTATAACCTTCAATTATGGTGGCAAGAATCCTTTGGTCTAGGCCTACTTGGTATTTGAATTTGGTGATATATTCCTCAAGCCAACTCATAACATTTTAGAGCATTACCTATTTTTTGTTGACTAATGTTTTTAACTGGTCACAAGACTTCTTAAGTGACACTAGCTCTCTAATCTTCTAGATATCAAAGGCTCTGTGAGGTGCATCAATGAGGATTTTTAGGGAAAAATCTAATGCATCCTCTTTCATGTCACATGCACCATCAAGTTTTACAATCTACCTCAGGGCGACTTCAATCTCCTTTAAATTTGAGAGAGGCTATTTTTCTCCCTTTAAATCAAAAACACCCTCCTTAAGCACCACCAATCGATGCTTAATCGCTAGCTAGTATTCTTTGGGCTGCTTGAAATCATCCAAGGAGATGATATTTTCTATTATTAAAGTGTTGATGCCCATATTACAAATATCATCCAAATTTGTCCTGAGTTTCTTCCAACTCTTGATGTCTACATCGTAAATGAACATCTAGGAATCATATTCTCTTTGTTTATCTAGTATGTCATATAGACATTCTAGCACCATTCAAATTAATTATTTGGATTGGGTGGTCAAATCCTTTTGCCAATCTTCTATTCCTAAAATAGTTCTAGAAAAGTATAGCAGAAAATTAGGACAAAATAGTTGTAGGAGAGGTGCAACTAGCTAGTGACACTCCCATATCCATCATAATTGAGGGAGCTCCCACAATGCTAATTGTTCAATTTATTGTCCTACTTGCTCGATTTGTAAAATAACCAACAACTAGTCATTACCAAATACTTACATGAGGAAGAGAGGAGTGGAAGAATTGGAGTATTAAAGGCTTAAGAGAACCATGAAAGCATTGCAGCCTCTAGTGGGGATCCCCAAGAAAAGAAAAGAGGTAATGTTCAAGGACCTACCCCTTAAGGAAACCTTTGTGAATCCACAAGAAGATAAGTCCTCATATACCCAAAGGTTAAGGGATATGAATGATGAAGAGGATTTAGATGAGGGAAGTCTGATCATGGAGGTACCAAATAAACAAAGGGATTTCACTCCTCCTCAAGTGAAGACCAAACATAGAAATCTGAGGGAAAGACCACATACCCTAGTGAAACCTCTGGCCATGGGATTTTTTGAATAGTTGTGACCCTCAAGAATGGAAGGAAAAGATGATGAGGAAGATGTTATGGCTTTAGATGATCCTTTTTCCTTTGATGATGTGTTGTAAATTGGGCTAGAAAAGTGTTGGTTCCAAGTTGTACACCCCTAATGTTCAAACTTGCATGCTTGAGAAGAATGGTAAACTAAAATGAGAAACCACTAAATATGTCATTATGTCTAGGGAAGGGTTTAAAATAGAAAGAGGATTGAATGAAGTAAATTATTGGGAGGCACATACAGAGGGTTCCAAAAATTAGGGATTGATTAGTTACATAATTATGCCTGATAAAACATTCACTAGGTTAAATGTTGAAACCAGGTCAACAAGTCAACTAGGGTTTTGACTATGTGAAAAGTTGGCACATAAACCAAAAGAATATAATTCAAATTAAATTAAAATTTGAAAAAATTAAAAAATGATTTTGGGGGTCTTGAACATACGACCTCCCAAATTACAAGCTTTTAGCAAAATAATAACCTCCAACACATCTAAAAGCTTGTTTGAGATTTAATGTGCATTAAATGATATATGAACTATATTTTTTGACATTTTTTGTCCAATATATATATAATTTCATACATATGGTGCATAAATTTTAAAACAGTGACAAAATAAAAGTTTTTAACTTTTGGATTAAAAAAACTTTAAAGAAGGGTGTGGCCCACCAACTTTGCATGAAAATTAAGAAATTAACAAAAAAAATTAATTTTTAAATAATTTTCAAACTATATGAAATAAAATATTACATGTATCATACATAGGGAAAATAATAACATATAAGTATCATTTTATAGATGCACAACAAGATGAATAGTCCACCAAATAGTCTAAAATTTTGCCACTCTTCCTAAATTTGCCTGCTAAAGCTAGTTACAAGTTTAAATTTTGATTTTTTATAGAGAAACTTGATTTTTTAGTCCAACAAGTCATACTATGATTCTTGAGGGAGCTTGGAAAAAATAAATTAAAGTTTATAATGCTTTAGAGGGACTATGAGGGATTTTGAGAGTCAAAATAATTGTCAAAACCATTTTTAAATACTATGAACCATCCCAAAATTAATTTAGATAATTTTTTTGAAATTTTTAGGATCCATAGGCTGTACTTGGGTCATAAAAATACTCTTAATGGTGCTTATTCTGAAATAAAATTCTTTAAAACTATCTATTTTTCTCTTGAGTTGTGTTTTGATTAAGATCCAAGGATGAGAATGATGAACCAGTCCTCCCAGAGATCAAACAAAAATATCTTCTTCCTCTATGTTGTACATAGGATTGAAAGAGGATTTAAAATAATTTAAAAAATATTTTAAATTGAACAAAATATCAATTATTTAAACTCAATGTAATATGATTTCCAATTAAATCCACCCTACTTGCTCTAGTACCAAGATAAAATAGATAGAAAATATAGATTACAATGCACAGGATGAATTTAGGTATGAATTTAATAAGAAAAACACATAATAGTGAACACAAATCAATGAAATATACACAAGTATTTGCCATGGTAAAATCTCAAAGAGGTAAAAAAACCCACCAATGTGATATTCATATATTTGAGAAACCAAATCACCCCAATACATAATTTCCTTCTCCCTTCTTCAGTAGTCTTCACAAAATTCTTAGTTTATGCATAACTCGAGATTCACTATAATATTTTCACACTCATGTTATATTTAAAAATATGTTTAAAACACTATTTATAGTGAAAATATAGGGAATGTGAGTGTTTCATATAATGGATCAAACCATCCCGATAACTTATTTAATTATTGATGATAATAAAAATAGGTTTTATTTTTACCAATAATTAATAAATAATTTATGTTTTATTATTTATTTACATGAGGTTTTTAACTCATGTTAATAAATAATAAATCATAATTATTTTATTACTTAAAATTTACTATGGATATTATAATTGCATGACTTACATTAAATATTCTAACAACATTTTTCCATCGACAATATTCATCACAAAGATAACCACCATGTAGATGTTATGGAAAGCATAACATCATTGATGAATTTTGATGATGATCATATAAAATTTATAATACAAAAGATAAAAATCCTTCCATTTGTGTTGATCAAATGAACTCCTTGGCCATTCTTGTTGTTACTCATAATACTATAAACACATAATGGTACACTGATATTTCTATTTTGATTTATCGATCCTATATACCAGATCATTTCACATCAAATTATAGTTACAACATGAAGCCTTTCATTATGTTATTATTTTAAATGATTTTTTTAAATGAGGCTTTGATGGACAATTACTCTGATACTTAAGAAAACATGAGGCTCACATATCACTCTTGGAAATGCATGATAATGAGTGTGGTGGACATTTCAAGGAACATGCCATGTCTCCAAAACTATTATTTCAAAGTTATTACTAGCCTAAAATGGAACAATAATGGATTTATTATGTAAAACTATGTTTGTAATGCTAAAAATATAACAATTTTAATCATGTGTCATCACATAAACTGTAATTGATCATTTCACCTTGGCCTTTTTCCTTATGGTTCTTTGATTTTAGGCAATCTAAATCTAGTATTTAATGGTGGACACAAATTTATCATTACAACTACATAATATTTTATAACATGGGTGGAAACCATTCCACTTGACTTTACCATAGTGGATGACATATGTAGGTTTCTAATGCACAGTATCATCTACCATTTTGGCATACCTTCCTCCATAATTTTTGATAATGGAACATCATTTAAAAATAAGACATTAATATATTTTGCAATAAATATAAGATTAAACATAATTTTTATACACCTTATTACCCACAAGGCAATTTCCAAGCTGAGACAACTAATAAATAAATTATCAAAATACTTGGTAAGTAAGTTGAATGATACAACATTGATTAGCACCAACAAATGATATATGCTCTATGGGCATACCTAACTAACATACATACATCTACTCAAGCCACACATTACTCTTTGGTCTATGATATAGAGTTTATCTTATCAACTAAATTTGAGGTACCTTCCTTACATGTTTCTCTAAAATACATCATCAAAGATAATGAATACCATGAAAATAAATTTCATTATTTAGAAAATTTGAGTGTGAAATGCACAAAGGTTGTTGAGCACCTACATGTTTATCAAGATTGTGTAAAATGTGTGTATAAAAAAATGTTTTACCACTTGACTTTAATGTGGGTGACCTAGTACTAAAAGAAAATTAAAAAAACACCAATGCAGAAAAGGACAAAAAAAGGAAATTTCAAACCAAATTGGTTGGGACCATTTATAGTTACACAAAAATTATGAAATGGTGTATACCATCTTGATACACTTTAAGTAATCTCTTAAAAAACCTAATGAACTTTATGTACTTGCATAAATACATTATATAAGCTTACACATACCAATTTTTCATGATTATATCTTCTATAGGGTACTTGATATGCTATACACTTGACATAATTTTCCTAACACATTGGATCCATGGGCTATTATGGCATGTTTATATTGGTTTCTTATGATTTACTTTATGCACTTCCTTGAGTGTCTTCTATGCCCTTTTTTTAGTATTTGAATCTGCTATTTTATGTATGGCCCTCATGCATATGTATGATTTATTTGACATTTCTATGTGTCATGGTTTTGTGTATGGACATTTAAATATGTCATCATTACCTTTTTAGACATTTAGCTAAGTCATGTCCCTTCAATTGTGCATCATTTTAACATACCATTTATTTGTAGTCTCCTTGGATCCTTGCCTTTTGATTTAATTTTAAGTGATCTTATTTTTGTGATTTTTTTCTTATTAAAGTTCTAATATTAATATATAAATTTTTACATGATATAAATCATAAATCTTAGGTCTACATGTGATCACATTGGTTCTATGTGCTACAATGATACATTTACCTAGTCATGTTCATTTTATATGTTACATGGTTACATTCACAGAGTATACAGTTATCTTATCCTTTTGAGTTGAGGTAACTACCAATTTATATAATTTACTCATCTCAAAAGGAGGGGCATATTAGTGGTGACATGTCATAGAGACATGTTCTCCACAAATCCATAGTTTTCATATTACAATGGGGGCATGCTTTCAAAGTATGTTATCCACACTCATTTAATATATGGTAATTGTATTAGTCTTTAGATTTAGTGGAGTCATGATTTAGAAGAATGTTCTCCAAAATTATTTACTATATGGTAATTATATTAGTTTATAGATTCAGTGGAGGTATGATATGAAGCATAGTCTCCACACTCAATTAATATATGGTACTTATATAAATTTTTAGATTCACTAGGGGCATGTCATATCGACATGGCTTCCACACATTCACAGTTTCCAAATTTTATGGGGGAATAATTTTAAATTATGTTATGTACATTCATTTAGTATGGTACTTATATTATTTCTTAGATATTATAGTGGGGGCATGCTTTAGAATCATGTTCTCCACATTTATTTAGTATTCAACCTCTCAAGATTATAGTGCGGGCATGTTTTGGAAACATGTCCTCCACATTGATAACTATATCAATTTATAGACATCTCCATGTATAGTGGGGACATGATTTGTAATCATGTCATTCATACTTACATAGTTATCTCAATTAGCCAATGCACATAATTATATGACTTAAATTCACAATTGTGTTAGAATTGTATACATTGGTGATATTATTATACAAAATTTCAGCATGAGACATATCTAAGATGTATATGTTATGCAACATGTGCCTAAAATTATAAAATCTAAATCATTTTTAGATTCCAAAACTCTTTTATGGACTATTACCATATAAGGGGCTTCTTTATACTAATACCCTATGGAATTTTATAGAATTTTATTGATCCAATCTACAGAAGTAGTTGGTTCATCTTTTTGCATGATTTAGGTGATCAAATCACTCAATCTTGCCAAGTTTTTAGGTTTGACTTGATTATCTAGCCTCACTAGGTTATAATTGTCATTAGGTTGCACAATTGAGCTAATATTAACTATCAAGTGGCAACTCAGTTATATTCAATAGTTGGGGACATGTGCCTTAAAATATCTCTCTTTATCTCCTTGTATATATTCAATTTAAATATTTATCTATATTTATCATAATCTTAGTTATAGAGCCTTACAATGATACATATTTTTTAAAAAAAATTGCTAATATTCAAAGCAGTTACATCATAACACATGTATAATCCTATACCTTTTTATTTCAATTTTAATATATTTCAAGTACTTTCAACCCAAATTATATGCACTAATTTTGTACTATAACATGTTTTGGTTGTAGGTAAGTCACTAACAAAAGACTCAAGTTGGGCACATGCAAAGACAAGGTGGGAATACACACCTAGGTATGCATTCCTTTCCTTTAAACTAGAAATTTCATCACTAGATTAAAGGATTATATATCACCTTAGTATTTTACACTTGGAAAACTTAAACCTTGGATGTTCATCTCATTTATCTACCTTTCCCACTTATGAAATTCTTGCACATAATATATCTTTGTGCCACTTTGCTTATTATATTTAGTTAAACCAGACTTATATTGATGACCCATGTCTTCTATCTTTCCCAAATTGCTAAAAATTTACTTATCTTTCATCTTGACAAGTTTTGAAGTTTTACCTATTTTCCTACTCCCAAGACACTAATGTATAATTCAAACACTAACATCGATGTTACTATATTACACTAACGTAAGTGTCTAGTGCCATAAACTCATCCAATTTTCAAATGAAATGTATCCTAATGGTCAAACTAAGTGATTTAATGCAATTTATTACTCAAAATGAATTTATATAAATATAAGATCAACCCTCATTCATTCTTCACTTATGAAAAGACTAAAGAGACCAAGGCACTTATCAAAAGCAATCTCTCAAGCATTAAATTAAAAAAAACTTCCATATTTCCATACCAATTATAGGTACAACACATTCACATGTATGAAGTACTAAAGGAGTATCCTAATTGTATAATTTACCAAGTTACAAGATAGGTCATTATTGTACTTATTTTTCAAATATTACATGATTCACACATGATCCAACACATAGGGGAGAACTAAATTAATCTAAGGCCCTATTATCAGTATTAGATATGTAGGAAAAATATTTTGGAAAATGGGTCATTAGGTTCATCTCGACACCATGTGGTCACTAAGCCATTTTTTCCCAAGGTCACATTAAAGATGGAAATTTAGGGTTTTTTTATTTCAAAAGTAGTTACTATCCATGACCTAGATCTAAATGCACCAAAGTGAAGGTGAATAAAAAACCCAAAAGCATCTATGTGTTTGAATATTATTTCAATTATATTCCATACATGAAACTAGCATCAAACCCAAATAGTGGCATCGATGCAACAATCCTATGTTGATGTTACTATCTAGAAATTTAGAGGCATCAAATTCAAAATTTAATGACTATTATAGAATCTTCTTCATGCCTAATTTTATCATATTTTAGATCTAGAACCATATTAACATCAGAACAAGCTAGCTACTTAACTTATTTGTCATTTCTATATATATCATAGTTTTACTTTCCATATTTAGACTATCTCAACACAATAAACTTAGTGTATTCTTATATCTAAGTTTAGCATCTAATTATATTTCTATAGATCCAATTATCACCCTTGTACCATTTAATTTCTATACAAACTTTTAATCCAAATTAATGGATAACACAAACTACTTATATTTCATTTTAGGGTTAAACATAATCAAACTTATCCACCACCTCCTATCACTGGAAACCAAAATACACCCATCAACATCAATCAAATCTTTACTCAAATAGTTTAAAAAATGAATGTTATGAAAACAAAAAATAATTACCAAATGATGAAAATGCAACATCACATTTTATAAATGACTAATGAACCTCCTCTCATCTTGTCTCAAACTAACCAAAATTGTATTCTTCCTGTTAGAGATACCAATGAGAATATCATTCCTCAACCTCTTATGCATGACAAGATGCTTCAACATCTTCAAAATTAACCATTATCTCCCTTCATAGTATCCATAGATATTATAAATATATCTCCAACCGTTAAATATGATGGAACTAAAGACCCCACATCTTTTCTTAAATCATTTAGTAATCTATATAAGGAATGGGTCGAAACCAATAATTTTTCTACCACTAAATTTTAATCAAAATATCCACAAGAGATGTTTTAGAATGGTATAGTCAAATCCATCAAAATGATATTTCAAAAATAAAGTATTTATTTAATGTTTTAGTTAAATAATTCCAATAAAATGATCTCCCATAAAATTGTCTTAATCATTTCATTAATACTAGGCAGCTACCCACATAATCAGCTCATACCTTCATCAAACAATGGAAATAATTAACTCAAAAATCAGATCAAAACATGAATTTTGGTAATATTTTTAAATTATTTATCACTTATTTAACACCTTTTCTTCAATAAAAGGTTCAAACTATTTTCCCACAAAATTTAAATGTGGAATTTGATTTAGCTAAAGACAAGACTTCCTTATGAAATAATTTGAGGTAGCACATAATTCCATAAAATAATATTTACAAACTTCAAATAATTAAATTATGAGTGTTAATGCATAATTTAAATTTTCTCTAATGAAAATTGGATTATTTAAACCAAATAATCAATTTTTTTCCCACCCACCATTAATGTTAACACAAATGAAATAGTTACTATCTCCATCCAAACCCTTAATCTATCCCAATATAATCCCCTGCAATCATGGCATGATCCTAATAAAAAAATTTGTTTCCATGCCAATATTGGTTATTTTGATGAATTTTTTTTTGAGGATTATCAAATTTTTAGTTTCCTTCATGTTAGGTGACACATTTGACCATGATACTATGATCATAATATGTCATCATGATTATCTAAAAGATTCTAAAAAAAATAAGTTACTAAACCCATACCCTCAAAACCTCAAAAATCCTCTTATAATTATAATATAAAATATTCAAATGATAATATTTATTCAATTAATATTGAGTATGATCTATATTACACTAACTCTCAATATGTGAGTGTAGCTAAAGTCAACTATAGATGTAAACCTGATCATAAAAATAATATCACTAAAACTAAGAAATCCTCTACTGATGAAAAATTATTAAAGATACTATAATTTATTTACCATCATATTCTAAACCAAATGATGAACCACTCCCAAAACCAAAACCTTCATCTACTTCTCCCATCCCTATAAAAATGTCATCTAACATAAACCTCATGCTAGTTCTTCATCCTCTAAATCACAATGGAATTTATTGGAAGAACTTAACTCAATGGCTTGAAAATTTTCCCTTATTGAATTAGTCTTAACTTCTCCCTATCATCATAAATTCCTTATACAAAAATTAAAAAATATTTAAGAACCATAATCTCATGATTTAGATCTTCTGTCTGATAGTCCTCCACTTATAGAAGTTCATACAATTAAAACAGTCTCCTCATCCACAAAAACCTCCATAGAATTTATCAAAGAGGATAAGATTAATGATGATATTATATTTTGATTAGATGATACATATATCTTTATCAAAATTTGGATCAACAATACCCTCATTTAAAAATTTCTAGTAGATGAGAGATTAGGGATTAATGTCACCTCACTTTGGTTAGTTTAAAAAATAAAATACACTAAAGAAAATTTCAAAAAAACATGCCTCACATGTAGAGGATTCAATAAAACCAATCAAAACCCACTTCGTTGAGTTTATATTCTACTTACTATTGGATCCAATATAATTCACACTAATCTTATGGTTCTTGATCTTTCCTTATCTTAAAACATGCTCCTTCATCTCCCATGGACACATTGTATGCATGTCATTGCTTCTTCAACTAGTTTTTGTATCAAATTCATACACAATATAAAATGCTACAAACATGAATCCAATCCTAATCCATGGATTATTCAACTACCAAATCTTGAATCTCAATATTACATCCCTACTATTTCTCACATCAATAATCAACCTCTCCTTTAGTTTGTTAACATGCATTATAATTTACATGTTATACTTACAAATCCAACTAATGATGAACTAAATGAATTGTAAAATACTTGTAATGCCACCTAATTACCTCCTTATATAGTGGAATGTCTATGTCATTCTTTACTCTCATGTGATCATACCATTCCTCTAATCGATGATACTATTGATACTCCCCCCATGCAACACATATGAAGAATCTTGCATAGAGGATGATTTCACTTGTAATGAATATGAGGTAGCTAAACTATTTCAATATCCCTTAACTATGTCTCCTCATAAATTCAAAAACATAGGTGTGTCTACTACTGAATCTCATATGTAAACTAATGCATGCACTATCTCTCACACTTATAATAAAAATTATGTTATGTCCCAAGTTAAATCATGAGATTTAGATGTACAACATTATCAAAAAACATTAGAAAAAATAGAGACCTTCAACCATGATGTTCATGTCATTCATATCTCATCTAATACTAAATCAAAACTTGAAGGTTATGTACCCCTAATAATCCACCATTATTAAACACTTCATGGGTCATCATATAAATAACTACTATTACATATTCTGAATGTCATATGTAATTTCAATCAATACAACCCAGTTTAGCAACCATAAATATAATTCCTCCTTAATATGATTGTATTGATCAATCTAAACTATTACCATCTAATCCTGTTCATCATAACTCTATGAAAACAATTCTTCCTAAATCATCACATAAAAATGCATCTATTAAACAAACCAATATAATTATTACAACCCTTCTTAATTTATCTCAACCTGATCTTACCAACAAATAATCTTTATCCTCTACACTGACTAAAATTATGTTAGATGCTAAAGTTATTGATGTGAGACAAATACATTTTGAATATGATAAAAAAGGTAATCAAATCATTGATATTGAAGTGGATGTCAAATATTATGGATCTTTACCCATGCTTCCTAATGACTAAGACATACTAGAACTCTTCCATACTAGAGAACCTCAACTTCCATGCCAACATCATAAGTTTGGTCACTTTTAATAAAAGGTTCCTTATTTAGACAATTTCAATTCTAATGTGAAACCCAAAACACATCTTATTTATTCTCTCCCTCTTGCACCATATCACTTATAATATGTAAATGTTATGCTTATCGAATAAAGTATAAAAATCAAATATGGTACATCTACATGTCCTCAACCTATTATTATCTCTAAAGAGTTCATCCCCAAAAAACATGATAAGTTTAGTCTCTTCTTTGACAAATGTTATGAAACTTTTTCTTTTTCATATGAATACATGCTATTTCAATGAATTTCAACTTATATTTTGAGAAAGGAAGAAGAAGAAACCTAATATGGGTATGGTTGAAAAACCTACTTGATTGTGCATGTGTTGAATTAGATTATTGTGAATAACTCCTATTTAGCTTAGGAGGATGACCTACAAATAATATATCACTAATAATACTTATTCGCTAGATATGTAATTGAGTGGATTGCTTAGTGCTAGCTAGATCCTGAAAGTAAGAGCTTCTTCAGGGGATATCAATCCACACATTTTAAATAAGTAAGTTTACAAAATATAATAGAAAGTATTTTCATAAATAATCAAAAGGTACTAAAATTGAACACAAGAAATGATTGATAAATAAATAGACTATAAATGACTAATATATGAATAAGTAAGTCAACACTAGTGCTAAATGGGTCAAGTGTGCTTCAAAAAATTAGGCAAGGGTTTATGAATATGTAGGGACACAAAAAATTAAATTTGGTTGGGGGTAAGAGGGTGAAAATAACTTGCTATTTTTTTTTCCATAGTGAGCATCAATGGTTGGGTTGATCATAAGTGGTTAAGGTGACCATTGGTGGTTGGATAGACCATCAATATCTGGGACAACCATCAATGGTTATTATGTGTAGGTCTTGATTGGTAAATAGTTGGTTGATAGGAATGCAACGTTAGATTTTGAGAGATGGGTTGGTGTTGGGCTGAGTGAAAAAGGCAAATAAAGTAATTAAATATTGGATAATAATTACTTATCATATAGAAGGCTGATCAAGTGGGTTCTTGATGTGGATGACTCATTTGTGGAGTCTAGCATGATTCTAACAAAGTAATGGTACTCAACGCTTTGGTGGGGCAACATCGATAAGTTATCTCTCTGACATGATAGCTAGATCACTGGATTGTTGATGGTGATTGACCTATAAAAAATAAACTTTAGATGCACAAGATAATGATAATAATTATAGATGATTCTTCACCCCCTTGATCCTCTCTTCTTATAGGCAAGGAAATAGAGGTACAACAAGACATTAAGTAGGCCTTTTAATTTTAACTTCTACATGCAATGGATCACATGTGGATTTAAATGAGTTATTTTTATAAAATCAAGGTAGATGGTTTTCATTTTGGCTTTTGGGATGGTAGACTCTGACCTTTGGTGGTCAAGGTGACTGTCAGTGGTCATCCTAACCATTGATGGTCAAGGGTGAAGGTAAAAAGTGGCTAAAGGGGTAGGTTAAGTCAGTTGGTCAAACTAACTATGGTTAGGCTTAGTTTAAATTTAAAAGGTCAAATTGGTCCTAAAGGGGTCCTAACGTGGTCTAGGGGAATCTTAACATTAAAAATCATATTTTACAGATTTTTGATGTCTACACATGCCTATAATTGATCCTAAAATCATTGTCCATAATATCTTTACCTACCCAAATGCCAAACCCATGTGGTAAAATCAACAAAAAATCCCTCTTGATATTTTTAATTTATGCCATAAATAAATCATTAAAATTTTAGATGATAAATTCATTAAACTTTTGTACTACTTAGAATGGGTTTAAAAAATATCCTTGTTTAAAAAAAAGTCACCATGGTTATATGCATATGCATTAAATTTCATAACCTAGATTTAGCTTATCCAGAAGACAATTTCCCTTACCATCAATCGATGCCATTTTTGATTATATTATTAGTTATGAAATGTTATCACTCATGGATGGTTTATCAAGATATAGTAAAATTCAAATATCTTTTGAGGATCAACATAAAATAACATTCACCATATGATTGGGCACTTATTATTACATTAAAAATCCTTTCAATCTCAAAAAATTTGGAACTACCTATTAATTTTCAATGACCCATATTTTTAATGATCTCATCCATAAAATCATTGAAACCTATGTGGATGATCTCATTGAAAAATCTATCATATTTAATCAACTCATTAAATACAAAGCTAGACTTAACCACTTTAAATGTGTGTTTGGTGTCATTTCTAGTAAACTATTTTTCTAGTCTCCTTTTGGGGCACTAATGTCAATCTAGATAAAATCAAAGATATTATAAACATGTTTATTCCTCACTCTATTCTAGACATATGCACATACCTTGGTAAACTTGTGGAAATTTTTCGTTTGTTTCAAAAATGGATTATCGTATACACTCTGTTAATTCCCTTATTAAAAAATAAAATGTTATACAATGGACATATTCATACTAAAAATAATTTGATATCATGAAAGAATCTTTAATTCATCCTCATACTCTGTTATCACCTTCTAATGAACATCCATTAATATTATATATATCCTCTACCCCCTTATCAATTGGGGTAATTCTCACTCAACAAGATGATACTGGTAGATAATGTGCCATCTAATATATTAGTCAGGCCTTGATTGACTATGAAAAGCATTATACAAAAGTAGAATGTGATTGTCTAGATATCTATCTTGTAGTTCAAAATTTATATCACTACATGCTCTATCAAACTAATTATGTCATTGTTCATTCTGATCTACTTCATCATTTCTTCTATAAATATTTCTTACCTAGAGATAGATTTGGCAAATGGATGGTCTTATTGATGGAATTCAATCTTTGGTTTGTTACAAAAAAATATATCAAAGGATAGGTCATCATAGATCAACTTATAGTTGCTTCCTTACCAAAAACTAGTCACCTTTGAGATACTCTTCATGATGAAGAGATTATTTATATTGAAGGTCTTAACCAAGTAATCTCACTCAAATATTATTTACATAACTTCACTATTGATCTAAAAGAAAATAACCATGAATAAATTGATCCTCTTCCTTCTAATGTTAAATATAAATTAGTCATTGAATAGTTATTAGAAGTTATAATTAACTTGCATGAAGAGACCTAAAAAATCAACTTTGATGGTGTAAAATGCCTTCAGGGAGTTGGGGCAAGATGCATTTTAACAAAAAAACCCATAATAAAATTATACCTTTATAATTTAGATTAACCTTTGATATCACCAATAATATGGTTGAATATGAATCATTTATATTAGGAATACAAGTCACAATCAATTTAAATACCCCATATTTACATGCTTTAGGTGATTTAAAACTCATATGTTGTCAATTTCATGGAGATTATCAATGTAAAGGTGAAAATATTATCACATATCATCAAATTTCCAATATGCTTGCTAAGGAATTTGCTTTATTTGCCATTGAACCAATCTCACGAGATAAAAATGATATATTTCATTCTCTCACTTCATCAACATCTCTATTTCATCCTCATCACGTTCTTCATGATTCTTAATTTTTTATCCAAATGAGGAAGTCACCTTATTCTAGATAAAATTAAAATGATTCTCTAATTTGTCACTATTCGATAGAATTTATGGTATAAAAATATCATCTAATTCATCAAGCATCATACTTATCCTCTAGAAGTATATTCTCATGAAAATACCTAAATTAATAAACAAGAATGTAAATATATACATTGATATACCACCCTATATTATCATAATTCATAGGTTACATTACTCCATTATGTAATTCTAGAAGAATTTATTGCTCTCCTTGAATAAGTACAGGGGGCATCTAAAGTGGTCACTATAATGGCCATACCAAGAACCAAAAATTCTTGTGCATGGGTTACTTTTGTAATAGTCTTTAAAAAATGACATCATTTTTTATAAAAAGTTTAATCCTTGTCAAATTCATGATTATCTCATTAACTCTCCTTTGACCAAACTCCAAACCTTGGAATCCCATTGACCATTTTATAGGTGGGGATTATATCTCATAGACAAATTTATTATACATAAGAAGTTCATGTATGTATTTAAACCTTGGAATATCATATGTCATTTTGGAATTCAACATACCATAATTTCCAATGGTATCAATTTTAAAAATAAAGATATGAAACAACAATGTGAAAAATTCAAAATTATGCATAAAGTTTCAATGCCTCATCATCCTTAATACAATGGACAAATAGAAGCCACTAATAAAATTATTAAAAATATATTTAAAAAGACTATTATATAATCTCATATTTATTGACACCTATAACTATATCCTATACTTTGGGATTACCACACTAGCATATGTACTGCAACTTTGGCAACACCATTTTCACTAATATATGGGTCTGAATCAATTTTACCTCTAGAAGTTTAGATACCATCCTTAAGAATTTATCTTCATGGTATTATTCCCAATGAGGAATTATGTGAATTTGATCTTCGTGTTTTATATTTCTTTCATGAGTGATGTATAATTTACTTATAACATAATCACCAGTAACAAGCTTGCATTGCTAAACAACATAAGAAAAAATACAAAGTGTGTACTTTCAATATTGATGACCTAGTCTTCAAACTAGATTATATACATGAAAAGTAAGGAAATTATGCCCAAAAATTGTGGGGTTCTTATCATGTTAAATACATATTTATCCTTAGTAATTATAAACTAAAAACTAATGAAGGATATATTTTTAAAAAAACCCACTAATGCTCAATTTTTAAAGAAATATTTTGTCTAAATATTTACTATTCTACATGTTTCTCACATATTTTCATATACTGTAAATACTAACACTTTTTGTAGGTTTTATACAAGATACCCAATGGGTAGGATTACATCACTTTTAGTAACCTTAGTTCCTATAATTGGTCCTTTTTTCTTTGGACACTTCATTTTACCCACTTCCATTTCTAAACTATATTCAGAATGACTTTCCATAATCACATGAAAGTTTAACTAAAAAATCTCCAACTAGACTTAATTTACACACACAACTATAAATTTAGCACAAAATTATAATGATACATCCCTGCTTGCGGAAATGGATCATCTTACATAATTTATCCTATTTGATTTATCCTTATTCTAATCAATCATTTACAAGTGTCTTTGTAGGCAAATTAAGTGAATGATTTATTAACAAAAAAACATTGAAAACTTTATCTTTCTTAGAATTAACAATTAATAACCCTGATTAATCATCCTAATAATTCCTCTAATAGGAAATTCCATGGATTTGGAATAACCTATTTTCCTAAAATACAAAATTGGATTGTGGCTTCACATAGGTGATGTCATAGGGGCAAGTCAATGGAATGGATTGGAGTGTGGGAAAGGTAGCTTATGACATGAACAATTACACCTAATCTTACATTTCTTACACTCCTCTTACACACTCAAGAGGACAAATGACTACACTTTCTTCTAATTTGTCTTCCATACTCCAAAAGGACTTAAATGGCATATTTTACACATTCTAAATGTGTAATCATGGATTTGATGGTTAATTCACAACCTTAAATCTTAGGATGAGATGAATGGTCCATATCAATTTAGGTAATATACAATTATAATCCTCACACATCTCATTTCATCAAGCTTCCTAATGCAAACTTACTTTGTTGGATTATTCTAAGAATATTCATTAACCTTTCTCTTTCATGCCAATCCAAAGCCAAGATTGAATTTAGATAAGGAGAGGTGCTCCCCACATAAGGATTCAATCATTGATGAATATCCCTACATCTATAATCTATGATCAAACCATTTTAGATCAATTTTCAAGCATATATTCAAAGGAGGTAAAAGAGATATTTGTATCCTTCTAACTTACATTTATTTTTTGATTATCATATCTTAACATAGGGATTGGGATTGAGAAGTTGTCTCCAAGTTATTTTGGATAATTTCACTAATGATTTACTAACCTCTCTTGGATTCCTAATCTACATAATGGAATCCCTAATGGGACCTATTAAGGATTTGATGCATGCCACAACATTTTTTATACCATTGGTATTCTTATAATTACTAGAATTAGCCTTCTAGTTAGCTAGTTCTTCCTATTTTCCTTGAAAAATCCATCCATACCCATTCAAGAACAAACAACAAATTTGTTACAACATATTGGTGAATTTATCAAAATCAATAGTGAAATGATCACATGAAATAACCAAATCATGAGGAACATTAATGAAATTATTCTAAAACTATGAAATCATCTTAACTGGTTTTATGTGTTTTCTTCCTAATAGGTTTTAACAGTGAAATTATGTAGATATTTAGAAAATTTGATATATAAAAAGTGAAATCTTCTTCACTATTACTGAAATCTCTTCCAAACAAAAAAATCATTTTCCTTATATTTTTATATGTTCTCTATTTTTTGTGAAATTATGAAATCATGTAATTTAATAGCAAAATTACAATATTAAAATAGTGAAATCATTTTAATTATTTTTTTATGCCCTCTATTTTCTACATAATTATTAAATTGTAGATATTAATGGTGAAATTATTGATACTATTAGTTAAATTATAAACACTAACTACAAAATCATTCTATTGGTTTGCTGTCTACTTTTACTATCTACAAAAAATCATCCCAAGTAGAAATGAAATCATCTAAGTAGCAATGAAATCATCACAATTAATAGTGAAATCATCATATACATTAATGAAATCATCTTATTCAGTAGCAAGATTGTCCTGACTATTATGCATTTTCTGTGACTAGGCCCTAATTGTGAAATTGATTATGTAATTGTGAAAACATTTTAATTTGAGGTTGAGACTTAAACAAATCACAATTTCAATCTTATTTTCACTTAAAACCACTTTTTAAAACTTCTAATCATTTTTTGTTATAGGTCCTTGGCCAAAGAGTGGTTTTGCTATCTCACATTACAATTTGGGCACTAAAACAAATCCACACTTCAATTTGGGTTTTAACAAACTTGTTTATTTTTAAGTCATTTAATTTTATAAAATTTTACTTGATTTATTGATTGTATTATGGGGTTATTTTTACACATATGCTCTCCCCTTTTGGGTAACTCAAAAATGTAAAAGTTCCTATTTTCCTTTAGCCTATTTTTATTTTTGACTTAGTGGGGTGGATTTATTCACCTTACCACAAGTATTTAGGATTTAGTTGACCTATGAAGTGACATCCTAGAATCATACCAAACCCCACTTATTTGGTGGTATATATAAATTGAGTAACATTGAAATTATGAAGACTTGCCTTTGTGATTGCATAAGTTCATGTGAGGAAAGTAGCTTTGGGTAGTTCTTTCCTATACTCAAGTTCAATGTGTGGTACCCTCAAAAGGAGTAATATTGGACATGATATTGACCTAATTAATTGATATATTTATGCACATGTACTATGAGGTATATATGTACCATCTAAATATCCCATTGTAAAATAATAATCAAACCCAAAATTTGGTAGCACTTCACTAAAACCCTTATGACTGAAGTGGTTGTGAAGGGACAAGACCCTATCATGAATGGTATAATCTTAGATTTATTATTAGATGACTCTTTTATTTCATATTATTCATTAATGTAGGGGTGTAAATTTTAATAGTACCTAAATATCACCTTAATCATAGAAAGCTTGAGATATAAGGGGGAGTGTAAAAACCCTACCAATAATTATAATAATTTATTTAATGAACATTTAAAATTTTAATCCTATCTCAAATAAAGTGTTTCATAAGGATCAATGGATTTGATGTAAACCCATGTAAGTTACTAAATCTCCTTGTGATTTTTGTGCGTTGTTGCTTGATTGTTGTTTCAAAACCAATTTTATACTTAAGACAAAATCAAACCAATCAATTCCAAAAAATTAAAACCATTTCATACACACATAATGGGGTGTTACTATGCCCAAATTCTAATTCAAAACAAAGTACCATGTTATAAATTGGAATTAAATACATTCTTTTCTTATTCAAACCATGTTGTTAAGTTGTCAAAATTGAACCAAAATCCTTTTCCTTTGAATCCCAATTTCCATTTCAAAACAAGTCAACTTTATTTTCAAATTTAAACCAAAATATAAACTCCTTGTTCATTTTATGTCATTATGTCATCCATTTGATTTTAAATCAAGTGTCAATTCCAAGGCAACCTTGTTTGTAAGGTGAAACAAAGTTTACATTCTCAGTCTAATTGCCAATACCATTTTCAAGACCAAATCCAATTATAAGTCCAATTTTCAATTCCATTTCATTTTAGAGGTCTAAAGTTTGGAATCTAGTTCTAAAATTGATTTACCACTATTAACCAAAACCATTTTTTATGCCAACCTTTACATTTCCAAAATTTATAAGGTGCCTCAAGTAGGCCAAGTCTACTTTCTTTGTTCTTAAAACCAAGTTTCCAAGATCTAAGACCTTTCAAAAAAAAGTAAAAACCATTTCCTATGTCTAAAAATTGATTATTTATACTTGAAGTTATAGTGACCAAACTTGTCAGTTTATCCTTTCACAAACACCTTTGAACCATTTACATTTATAAACCATTTTCCAAGTGATATTCCAAGGGAAGTCATGTACCTAGTCAAGACATAGTTATAGGCATTCAAGACATTTTCAAGATGAATATTATAAATCTATAAATGCCTACATTCACATGTAGTGGGGATATTTACAACCCTTCATTTGATGAAGAGGTGGTGTATAATACCTATGTATATGATTCATATGTATAGGATGAATAAAACAAATAATACCTTGCTCATGCACCATCCAATGTTGAAATCAATCATCATAATTCATATATTCAATTGTCTCACCCAATGTAGACTAAGGCCAATACCAATAATACCTATTTCATGTGCCTTTTAACATTGAACATTGACCTAATCCAACATGTCTTATCAATCCACAACCTAGTGATGACTATACACAAGACCAATTTAATTGCCAATTATTTGAAAATAAATATGAACATCTTGTTATATTATTTGATATGGATTCAAAGTTTTCACTCAGTTTTCCCATGGAGGATTTATGATACATGGATAGAACAACCCAAACAAACACCTCCTACATTGATAGATAACCAAGGTGCCTTTATCGAAGAATAAAATTTTATGCAAAGTTCTAGTCAATATATTTCTATGTAAAAAAAAGGGAGAGGTAAAAACATTGATAAAACTTACCAAATATAATTTATTAAAAACTAAATCCAATAATATAAATAGGTTTTATCTAGTCTTGTTAGCTCCCTTGGTACACTAGATATTAAAAAGACACCTTTGGTGGAGATAAATCCTCTAATAGAATAACCATTAGGATTATCTAATTATCCCATGTATAATCCAAATATATTTTCTACCAAGACCTTAGTTTTGGATGTGTTTAACACACCCCTAATTGAAACCAATCTAGTATCTAATCTACATTCAAGTCTCCTTGTGGACTCTACCAAAAATGTGGTGGATATCTCTCATATATCTTATTTTAACCCACATCAAGTATCATCCAATATTCAACAAAACATTATTCCATTGTCTCCATGAATTCCTCTTTCCAATTCCTTGCAAAAATAAATTGTAAACCCATATGAGCTGAAACAACATGTTACCAATCCCCTATTCCAACAAGTGGTAACCAATCCCCCAATTTAACAAGTGGTTACTAGTCCCACACCTTAATAGGTGGAGACCAATGTTATATTTCAATAAGTACCAATCAATCCCCAACCAACATTGTCTAACTAATAATGTATTTCTATAAGTCAACAAATTTTCACTCCTATTTAACAATGGGCATCTTCAATCCAAAAGCATATGTCATTTGACCAACAAGTTCCTCCAACATGTCAAATTCTTAGGAATCGACATTAGGTTCCCCTCCAAACCTATATATTTGTTTTGAATACCCAATATAAAATTCCTCCACTAAGGCCTAAATTCCCTTTATATCAATGTCTTACTCAATAACAAGTTCCATTTACCCAAAAATAAATAATTTATCATAAATACAACTCTACTCAAAGGTTAAATGTTGCTGGTAGAACCATCTGCATTTAAATTCCTCAATATTCTTGATACTTCTCTATCTAAGTCAAGGTATTATGCCTTAAAATACCCAATAAAATCTACCCACTTCCCCTTATTCTATCCCTACCTTTGAAGATTTAAAATGGGTCAAAGATGTAATAGATTCCATTCAAGTAGGAAACCAAAGAAAAAATTTCAAATTGGATGAGATATGTACCTATCATTTTGCCATGAGATATCTTCAAATACCTATTTTACATCATTTTGAGATGCCTAAATTTTAAAAATATAAAGGAGAAGGTGATCTTAAGGAGTATTTGAAATAATTATTTATTTCTTGTCAAGAAGTGGCATATAGCCTAATATACTTATTGTTGTTTGCACAACATGCCCCTATTTTAAATCTAAAAATGGGGACCCTTTTTTTTTTTGGAGTATGATCTTATACCTTTTAGGAGTTCATTATGGTTGCTTGTCTAAATCAGCCTTTTGAGATGTCTGTTCTATAGGATGTGAAGATTTGAAATTTTAATGTGCTTCATTACTTTAACTATCTAAATAAATCAAATGTTCATCATAAATAATTAGTCTAATTAACAACTAGGTTTCTTCATTTTTTATGTTTGAATTTTCATGAATCTACTGAGTCTTAATCTTTTTATTTACTTGTATTTTGAAATACATTTTATAGCTTCTTATTAGACTATTTTGCCTTAGATTTGTGCAAATTATCTAACTACTTTAGAGTTTTATTGCTCCCTTTAATTAATTTGATCCATTTTGATTCTCATTTTGATCTAAATGATTAAAAATTCATATGGTTTCATTATTTTATTTAGTCACTTTCCATTTAAAATGGACTAAATCAACTTATGGATCAATCAAAATGACTAATTTATTACACAATTTCTACTTTATACTTAGTTGTTTTTTGGTTTCTAACTTAATCATTTTCTTTTGAAAACTTAACCATTATATTTTAATTCAAATTTATTGACTGTGTCTTTTATATTATATTTACATGTTACTAAGTTTATCCTATCACCATATGATGACTTTTCATGTATCTCTACAACTCCAACCCATCTTAAAAAAGACTTTTGACACTTAGTTAATTTCACAAAATTTGCCTACAGCCACATGGCACCTTTTTGATTCTTTAAAAGGCTTAGTTGATTTCAAAAAGTTGATTGTCACCATGTGTCACTCTCTTAGAAATTTTGGGATTGTTAAAAGGTATTCTAAGATTTAATTAATTTTCTTCAAGGTTCTTTGATAGGGAAATACTTTCAATAATGTTTTTGTCTAGTAGGTCATTGGGATGATGTCATGTGGAATGATCCCAATGTTCTGCTATCTCAAATATGTTTGTACCAATATAATGCCTTAGGGATAGTGGGTTAGCAAGATGATTCCATGTGGAATCATCCAATTTCTCCACTATCATGGATATGTTCATATAGAGCATGGATCCTCTAGGCAATTGGGCGAGTGGGGTGATACCACAAGGTGAAATCCTATTGATTTTATATCCTAGGGTGGTTTTTACAACTGTGAATCCCACCCAAGCTCTTAAAAAAGTGAGATGATGTCATGTGGAAAAATCTCACTTCATTGAGGAAGGAACAATCAACATACAATTAAACTTTTAACTGAGTAATGGAATAGCAAGGAGAATCCATGTAGCATAGAGTGGGAGATTCCCAAGAAACTTTATTGAGAATTTTCATGGTAGTGACCCATCTAGGTTAAAGATACATTGGTTTCATAGCTAGAAAGGCATAAGCCCAAATTTTATGCTCCATATAGCCATTAAAACTTATCAAATGGCCCGAAAGAGAAATAAAATGCCCCACATCGATGTAAAAGATGAAATTAAATGGAAATCTAAATCCATTCGATATATATAGGTTACCAAGTGTAAAAGTGGGACTTGTAGAGGCAAATTAGTAATATATCAAAATAATAGGTAGAAGAAGCCATGTGGTAGTAGCTTGTCAAAGCATAGGACACATTGGTTGTAAAACCAACAAAGAATGCACCTAAACTTGATGGATAATCTACCTATCAAAACTATTAAGAGGCCAAGAATGGATTATGTATCCAATCTAATTTGAAGAATCAAATCATATTTCAATTGAATGATGAATAAGATGGGAATCATTAGTGTGGTCTATACATCAGGATTTAGCATGAAAAATAGAAGGAAAAATATATACCTTAAATATATGTGACTCTAACTACATAGGACATAGGTTGTTGACTATTGTATACACCCCATTCTATCCAAAACTAGCTTTTGTCCAGATGTCAGATTGATTTCTACCAAACATTACAAATTAAGCCCAAAAATTAATAAATTTCCCAATTTAGTCTACACATAATTCATTAGTGCTCAGAATCATGTTGAGGCATCCTTATTTGGGTACGAGCCTATACAAAATAGTAACCTCTCATGAATTCATCCCCAACCACCTTATAACCTAACAAATGGTAGTTTAGCCTATGGACCCATTAAGTGGGGCACTTGAACAATTCTTAAAAGAGCTAAAATGCTAATAAAAATGAATCAAATAATTAAACAAAATTAAATTATTATATAAATAATCCATTTGAAATTAATTAATATCTAAAAATATAAATTTAAAAAATAAAAATATCAAGCTTCTTCATCATTGCATTTTGTGAGTTGTCAAACCCTCACAAAATATCTAACAAATATCTAATTTGTAAATAATTCCTATTAATTAAAAATCATAATTACATGTACCATCCTTAACTCAATTAGAGTTAACTTTAACTCACCTAGGGTTAGTTTTAACTCATTCCATGCTTAAATCTTAACCTAATTCAACTTGGGTGAGAGTTAACTTTGGAGGCTATAAATAGAAGGCCTCCCCTATTGATATTTAATCTCTTTTGGTGTAAAGTTATAATTATCAAATAGATTCAAGAAGCCTTTATAGTAGTGATACCAAGATAATTTAATAATCTAATCTAAGCCAATTAATATTACCAAAGTGCCAAGGAGAGGTGGAGCAATGAATCTTCATTGACAAACATCTATGTTGAGGTCAACATACCCCTATTTTTGAAAATTGGGGACCCATGTGTCAAATGGTGAAATTTGTATGTTATATTTAAAATTCACTTGATAAAAGTATTATTAACATGATTTCACATTATTGTGTTTGAAGCTCATCCATGCCATATCTTGGTTAGTCTATCTATTCATAGTTCTATTTTAGCTTTGCCTAATATTGCTACCCTTAATCTTCATGTTTCAAGTTATAGGTTTAATTTAACCCTCATTAAAAATACTAATTGTAATTTTACTATACTTTGGCCTATGTAAATCCAAGTTAAGTCTATGTTCAAACCTCCTGAAAACATAGCTTAAACCCTTGATTTAAATTCAAAATTGGTGAGAGCAAAATAGGTAGGAACACTATTAAAATTCTAAGGACTTAAGATTAATTTTTACACTAAGGCTTCATTATGTTTTTAAAAATGACAAAAAATTAACCTAAAAATTATAAGATTGGTCCCCTTTATGTCCTATGCCCCTTTGTTTCCATTTATTTTAATATGTCCTTCATGTTTATAGTGTCCTTTTGTTATGTTCCTAACTTGTTAAACTTTATTATCCATGGTCCCTCTTATTACAACCTAGACTAATGTCTTAGTCCTAAGGCCTTGTTAAGGTTTATTAACATAAATGGGGCCTTAGTCTTAATACTTTAAACTAAGTCTTATATTTTTTTGAGTCCTAATTTAAATCATGTGCTTCTTTGTAGGATTAGTGGCCCATAGCTGCTCATGCAAAGATGATCGAATGATACATATCAAATCAATGTTTCTATGTTACTTACTATTTATGGGACTTAAATTTTATGTTATCATGCATGTAAATTTATGTCTATGAGGCCATCAAATTTTATTCCTTATGGTTAACTATGAGAGCTTAAAATTGATGTTCTTATACCCATCAAATGACATCTATGAGGTTGTGATTGATATTCATGAGGCCATCAAATTTGAGCCCCTATAAATAATTATAAGATATTAAATTTGACATTTTCTCACCCATCAAATGACATATACAAGGCCATTATTGATGTTCATGAGATCATCAAATTTTAGCTCAAGAAATAATCTTGCTTGAAAAAATGACCATGTTTTTATTTATGTTGTCGAGTCTCATTTAATTAATAAACATGTTTAGGGTTCTAAAATTAAATGTTAAATTGGATTTTCATTTAGACTATATCCCATCATAGACCAAGTTCAAATTTTCATGGGATTGATTATAAACACCATGACAATACCTCAAATTTTATCCCAAAGTGTGGTCATGTTTCTAAACATTTGATTAAACTTTGGTCTAAAATATCATACTTGGTCCCTATATATCCCATGATATTATTTGGGTCTATGTTATCAACATAACCAACTAAATTCAAGGTCCCATTTTTAAAAAGTTAGCTTAGAAATTTTTACCCTAAAGTTTTATCATATGTATTAATACAATAAAACCTTAGGTTAGAAAAGCATTTTACTTGGTCCTTTTATTATTAATGGTCCCCTTTTATCATGATCTAAAATTAGATTCAATACTTTAACCTATGGTTTATATCATCTTTATCAACATGAAATAAACCATATCCTAAATTATTTAACCTAAGTTCTAATGAGTCCTATTGCTAACTTAACATCATGCACCTTTGTTAGATCTATAGCTAGCATGAGATTAGAGTAAGATGATTGGATGGAGTGAGACCTATGTGGACTATTCAACCAAACCTATAAAGTCCTATAAGATCACCATGTGGTAAACATTCATTAACTAACAAAATTGATAAGGTATAAACCTAAAAAATCTCCATAGAATTGCCAAGTGGTGTAATCATCAAGCCTAGTCCAAACAATGACTAATACCATGTAACTCATAGGATCAAGATCAATGGCTTGCATTGATATGTGCAAGATGATCTGATAAAATGAGAGAAGGCATATTTTTTAAAAACTAATGATCATTTTTTGAATATTAATTGATAAAATGCTATGAAAAGTGCCCTGCTTATCATAATTAAGATCCCAAAATTTAGGGGATGGTCACCTAAAACTACATAGATAGTGTCTCAATTCTATTCAAAATTTCATATCTTCAATTATAGGTACCACATTCAATTTATCTATGAATTCATCTATCCTACCTTGAATGAGGCTATAATAGGATGCCCAATGCCAAGAGTCATCCCCTTGACAAATAAATCCATTAATTCCATTAGGGACATCTAGTTTATTATAGACTACATAATCATTAGGATTGACAGAAATAATGCACTCCACTGAGACTACTAGTCTATATTCCAAACATATTGGCTAAGCAGGAAGTTTCATTCCAAATATGTAATGGCATTGATGGGCTTTATAGAAGCAAAAGGAAAGGACTACTACATCATCCACATTTGGCTATTGGAAGAACCATCTTCCAACATTGGTAAAACATTGAAGATGATGTTAGAAATAGAGACTCTTTCAAATTGAAACATGATGAGTTGAGAGAGTGGGACCCCAATGATAGAGTTGGAAACATTTGAAATATAAATAAATAAATTTGACTTATGAGCATTAAATAGGAGTCTATGACTCAATATACACCAAGGATGAATCATTCATAATAGTATTAGATAAGTTGCATAAATTTGGGATCAATATAGAAGCTAGACTGATGAGGGAATATAAAGGAAGTGATGACATTTGGCAACTTAGTACAAGTTATTACCACTTGCTAGAAGGTCAATCATCTCAACCTCCTCTCATGCAGCCAAAATAACAAGTGGATGTCCCAAATCCTTAAATATAGATTGAATAAAGGAATAAATAAAGGATACTTTGGGATGGGACATCATCTTTAGCCCAAGCCAATGAACCAAGATCTCTAATTGAGTATATTGATGTAGTGGCATTGGACCTAGTGACATAGTAAAAGATGCATTGCAAATGTTGTCCATTGCTTATCAATCTAAAGAAGAATAAATGAAAATGGAATAAAATTAACCCCATATTTATGAGGTAAAGATATAAAATGGGAAATAATTAGCCTTTATCCTATTTCTAGTTGTTCCCCCACAAAAAATGAAGGCTAAACTTGCATTAGTTTTAACAAGAATAAAGAGGCCTAAACTGACCTTCACTCACCATTTAAGTGAGGTCAATGTATTTAGTGAATAAAATGTGCTAAAAGGACCATCCATCCCTAAATGGTTCATCTATGATAAGATACAAATATTCCTACTCTACAACACTCTTAGGCCCTGACCAAGTCAATAAATGTAACTATCCATGATCAGCTCAAACCATGGATAATTGCCTTACAGAAGGAGGAGAAAGAAAGAAAGATTATACCCTTAGAGATTCAAGCATAACTCAAATGTCTACTCTTGAGACATAATTAGAGACTTCAAATCCTCCTCAAATAACTCAATCATTAGTTAGAGTCTAATTTAAACTATTAACTACATGTTTGGAGAGGGTGACTAAAAAAAGAGTCATGGTTGTTGGTGAAGAATTCATCTTTCAAAAGGTGGAACCATTTATTGGTTTAAATCTAATGGGAGGATATAATTTGGGTGAGGACATAATATTTGAAGAATATATACTTGGATTTTCCCAATCTCAATCAACCCAGGTATAGATTGGCATCAAGGGCATGAAACAACAAATTTAGAACCTGAAGGAGAAAAAGGAAAATCTAGAGAAGTAGACTATTCTCTCTATCGTATATGTTATGATATACATGTTTGAGGAATGTTTTTATGACATGTTTGATTCTTTGAGATAAAAAAGGAAATATAGGGTATATTAGGTCAATAATATGCAACATCTAGGGGTTTAATTACTTAATAATCAATTTCAAAAGATAATACCAAGGATTTCATTAGCATCTTGACAGGCAAAAAATCCTAGGTTTTAAGACCATCAACCTTTCCCATATCAACATATCATGGGATTGATAAAATTTATGGATTGATCATGTGGTTCAAGAGCTTATAAAGACTCCTCAGGGATGATAAGGAGTTAATAAATAAGATAGAATAGTTCTTTAAGACCATGATTGCCCAACCTACAACACTTATCTCCATGGGCATCATTACAGATGATGAATTCAAGCATATGACCACTTTGGTCATGTAGGAGATAAAGAGAAAGAACCAAGGAAAGTCTAGGGGTGACAACAACATGATCATGGATATGATCCTAACTATAGTGTAAAACATAGCCAAGGTAAGGAACATTAAAGAATCCTTGGAGAGAAATAATAGGGACTTTGAAGACTTAGCTGAGAAAGAGGATGAAATCTTCCTTGAACCTAAAATTAATTTGAGACGTATTGATGAGCAACATAAAAAGGCAATAAGGATAAAATAATAAAATTAAGGGACTTCATCAACATAGGGTCCACTAGTTAGGAATATTCTCTTTTATTGAAACATTGTAAATTTTGAAATAGAATTTTCTTTTGTAAAGGCATATGCATTTGTATAAAGCACATTTCCTATAGGTCAATTCATTTTGGAAAACACAGTGTATTCTAAACTCTTTATAAAAAAGATATTTGTCCTTTACATTTGTATACTTGTAGGATAATGTAACTGACCAACATACTTCCTTGTTCCTATAAAAGGAGTATTGCCTATTGTAAAGGGGAGGAGTTTTGAGCCAAAACTTGTATACTTCTGAGCTATTAATGCAAGTAATTTTGAAAAGATTGTCCAAATTTGTTTGTATCATTTATTATATGGATTCTCTCTGAATTGTTTATTCTAAATATTAGATTTGAATAGTTCTTTTGAACTCTTGACAAGTACCTTTTGAATGCAAAATTATTAACTTGTGCATATGTTAGGTTAATTGAAGGTTCCTAAGTTTACTTCATTTTATTTTCTCTATATTTATAGGTATGCATCATCTATTTACTTAAAGGAGTATAATTTTAAAGTAAATAGGGTTATTATTTGCATTTTATCTTATCTTCCTTATAAGTTTGTCTGATATATGTTGTAATTTGAGCTTAAGATATTTTATTTCATACATTGGTTTTAAGTGCATGCCTAGGAAACACCTGAACTGTGTCATGATGTCTGAGATGAAGATCTACAATACTTTTCTTCTCTACCTTACCCTACCTTTTTAATTCTTTTTTAACTAGACCACTTTAGTTTAATATCATTATACATATTCACATATATTAGTCTTTAAACTTAGATTTGAGCATAATTCATTCTAATTAGCATAGATCATCTTATTATTTACAAAGATATAGGCCAATGTGGCTCCCAACCACCAACTAATATAAATATTGTGGAATAGTTTACTTGCTCTACCACTATTTCATCATAGGTAACCATATTACCACAACATACTACTCATGCTCTGAATTCTCTTGAATTCTAAAATGAGAAGTGTTCTTTAAACACTAAGAGCACCTATGATACACTTTGAGGAATCTACAATTTCTTGAGCACAAAAATGAGTAGGCCAAATAAACAAGTGGTTTTGGAGATACAAGGAAGGTAAAATAATTATTTATTTTGTTTTTTAGTTGTGTTTTCATTATATGCTTGTTATATATGCTATCCTTAGTGTCTAGGCTATAGGTGTTAGTGTTTTTATTTGATTGTATTTTATTGAATAACACTATACTAATCTCCCCTCTACGGATTCTTTGTTCACGTGATGGCATGCCAGGTGAGACCCAAACCCCACAAATCTCTTACCATGGCATTTTAGGAACTATTTATAACAATTTTCCTATCAAAATATCAAATTTCTAGCCAAAAAAGTGAAAAATTGAAGATCATGAATGTTGCACATGAAGTTGTTATTTTTCTTTGCATAGTTACATTTTTACTCTATGTAGTCACTTTTTTTCACTATGAAGTAGAGTTATTAGACTATGGAGTAGAGATATTTCATTTGCATTTTTGCATCTGGTAGTTGTGGTTTTATCTTAAAATATTCAATATTGCCTTGATAGTTACATTTTTGCATCTCATAATTGTGGTTTTATCTTAAAATATGTGATATTGCTTTAATAGTCATGATATTACTTTGATAGTCATAATATTACTTTCATAGTTATGGTTTTGCCTTCTAAATCTATGATGTTGACCCTGTAATCAATGATTTTGCATTTTCTAGTCATGATTTTTCACTAACCCTCTATTTTTCAAGAAGTTGTGATTTTGCACTGACGAGTTGTAATTTTATAGGAAATTTGTGGTTTTAATATATATATCTATAGTATTTCATTGTGTGAAAAACATAAGAAACTTGAGAGATAAATTCCAAAGGACATTTTATCACTTGCTTTTAGATTTTAAGCATAAGAACCCCAAAACACTTTTTTTAGGACCCAAAGACCAAGGAAAGACATTTTTTTAACACTCTAAGATTCAAACTCACATTTACATTTGGTGTTTAAAACTCATTTACTTGAATTATTTTTTTTAGAGTTCACAAATAATTCCTAAGGGATAAATTTCATATAATATTTCACTTGGTGCTCTAAAAATGAATTCACATTCTAGTTAAGTGCTCATAATATTTTTTGATTTTTTTTGGATCATTGTTATGTGTTTATTTCACAAACCAAGTGTAGTGTCTATGATATCTCCTCATCCCCCTTAGGAAACTTGGGTGATAAAAATGCTTCACTTTTTTCCTTTGTTACTTTATCCAAAGTATAGAATGAAAGTCGCTAAGGCACATTTAAAAATATGAGTGATTTGGGTGATCCCAAAATGACCCTAAAATCCTTCTACAATTTTTATTTTTGTGAATCTTGGCTTATGGGTGAGAATTCATAGCCTCCTCATGAGTTACATAGGAAATTACTGACCTGATAATTCATCTCCTAGAATCACTTCAACCCTACTCCATAGTAGGGGTATATAAATTTAGGTTGACTTACTGGGATTATTATTTGAGTGGTTAAATAAGCTCTATTAGTAAGAGAATGTTGGTGTATAATTTTATCCTATGGGTTTTGTCTACAAGGTTCATTATGCTTGTTTAGGATCTTAGAGGCTATTTGGGTCATTTTGGAATATTAGTCCCACATTTACTAGAATGTGGGGTTTTAATCTCTCTCCCACCTATATATGTACCTCTCTCCTTTTATATTCATCATCCAAAGTTAATGAGGAATATTATTTTATGTTCTGATTTTTGGTAATCTTTCTCACCTATTCCATATATTTTGTGTGTGATTTTGATCTTATTGAGAGGTCTTGGATAAATATGATAGATACTACCTCAGAATGTAGGTTTAACTCGAACATCGCACTACACTAAGAAATTAATGGATGTAGTCATTGTGAAAAGGACAATACCTTTTCACAAGTTATATAATGTATATTCAAATGACATGTTGTGCCCTAGTTTTAACCACACATATGGGACCATTAATAATGTACGAAAATTGATAGTCTTTATATAACCCAATTTCCATGGATATATTGTTAATGTAGGGTGAGTAGCTCAAATTTCCATATCACTATATGAACTTTTGAGAGAAGAGGGGGCCTAAAAACCCTAATTTTCATTTGCATTATTTTTTTTGTATTAACAAAATTATTTCTTCTAAATATTAACTATAAAGACAAAATTTGATAGTATAAGTCCACCTTATTAGTTATTAAGATTAGGAAAATACACTTAGGTGTTTTTGTTGTTTTTCCTTTTTACTTGCATTATCTTAAGTCAACTATTTATTTTTCAAACCATGTTTTAAAAAATTCATGTTTACACATCACTCTTTTGATTAAAGAGGTGTTATTCCATTTGTTTGACACCAAAATTTTCCTTATTCATTTGTCAAACTTTTGTGTGTGTGTCAATTGTTTGAAATGGGTATCATTACACTTCCCATTTCATTCCAAGTCTTGTGCCTTAAATTTTTTTCAAAAAAAACATTTATCATACCTTTAGATCAAGATAACATCATTATGTTGCTCATATTATTTCAAATACTTGTTACCTTGTATCCAATCATAATTTTAAAACCATGTGTGCCTTTTAGGTTTATGACTAGTATCATTATCTCATCTATTTTGGTCTAGCTTGTTATCCATTTGAAAATCCAAGCCTTATAAATCAATTTTTAAACTAGTCTTGATAAGTTAAAATTCAAACATTTATTGTTTTATGCCTATGCCTCACATAATTTTGGGTTAGACATTTATCTCTCACTTTTGGGTTGTACAACTTAGACTAATTCCTTACTCAATTTAAAGACTATTTTTGTGCCTAAATTTTGGAACTAGTCTATCTTCCATGCACCTAAAGTCTAATGTATTTTTCCAAAGGTCAAGTTTATGTTTAAATCCAAATTCCTAGTTCAGTTCTAAGTGTTTCAAAAAAAATAGATTAATTATCTTGCCTTTTAGACCTAGTTTGTTTCAAAGTCTTTCTTTTATGTTCAATTTCTAAAATACCTAACAATCTCATTTTGTTTTTAGACCTAATTTTATTTCAAGTCTAGATTGTGTGCCATGTTACCAGAATACCTAGCATATTCCATTTCATTCTTAAACCTAGTGTGTTTTCAAAGTCTATATTTTGTGTCATGTTTACAAAATTCTTAGAATTTTATGTTTTGTCTTAGACCTAATTATTTTGAGCCTAGTTTTGTGACTTGTTCATAAAGACCTAACAACCTTTTTCATATTTAGACCTATATTAGAATTGTTTGAAACACTTTTTACTGAGTTTGGATTTTATATTTACCCATTCACTTGACCATTTTCATGAGACATTTGACATTAGACCATTTAAAACCTAGTTTATCACCACCTATTTTTGAGAAATTACTCCATTTCTAGACCAAGTTCTTAATCCAAGTTTTACCAAGTTTTGACCATTTCTATTTTAGACCTTTTTTTTAAGAATTTGTATGAATTTATAAATTATTCATGGAATGTTAGTTATTTATTTGGATATGTCTCATTAAACTCATAGCAGAACTATGTACAATCTAGGTTACAATAACATGGTCATGAATGATAACTTTGTTCAATACCCCTACAATGATGATGTAGTTTATGAGATAGATCCCTATCCTCCTTACACTAATCAATCTAGGAAATAAATTCAAGATATATTATCCCACTAATTAGTTAACACACCTCCCTATTTATAATATGACCAAGAATAAACCATGCAATATCTCACTAGTATATCATCTATTATAGAACAAGTTTAACAACAACCATATTATGTTACTATGCCATCAAAATATGACCCTTATTTGTTTGATAATAACTTTAATTAAAATAAATATGAGGTTTTAGTCATATATATATTGGTAGGGGCCAATTTTCCACCAAACTTCCCCCATGAAAACTTACCTAATTTAGTTAGAGTGCATATAAACATACCTTACCCAAACCATTGAATATGCCTATACTAGCTATCCTCAAGCACTCATGACAATGTCATATCAAGACCATAATATTATTATAAAATAAAATGGAATCATGGAGGACCAATTTATATAAATGCAATAATCCTATCAAACCTATTTAAATATAGTGTGCAATTTTAATTCCTTGGCCATGTCAAACGCTTCACTCCTAGAGCTAGTTCCTTCATCAAGAGTGTTAATTGAGTTGATAGGTCAAGATAATATGGATATAGACCAATTTTCATAAATAAATCTAGTTGGTGACATGTATAATGTCCCATATATTTAAGAGTTAATTATGGATTCTATGCAGAATGATATGCCAAACATGGTGGATAACATGTAGGTGTCATCCATTATAGGCCAAAGTGGTTTAAATACACCAAAAAATAGTCTAAAATAAGTGAATTTATCTAAAACCACAAGTGGTGAATTCTTACTTCTTAACCATAGAGGTTACTTATAATCCTCAACTAGCTACTTCATCAATCATGCAACCATAAGGATTATATAATCAAACATTGACTAGTGCTTTGCCTCAACAAAAAGTGATGAATTATATCCCACCTTAATAGGTGGAAAATAACATTAACAAATATTAGGCACAATGTAATATACCATCATAGTAGAGGAAGAACACTATGCCACCTCAACTAGGGGCAACAAATGTTCCACCTCAATGGGTAGTGATAAATGTACCTCTATAGTCATAGACTAATATAACATTATAATCATGAATGTTGTATAATAATTGAAATTTTAATATTTGTCAAATAAAAATTCCAAACATCCAAAAAGTATCTAGTTCATAATAGGTGTTTTCATAACAAGGTGTTAAAGTACAAAAAGTACCCATCAGGCAAAAAATGCCTTTTACTTAGCACCTACCATAAATGCAAAGATAGGGCCTTAGTCCAAAATAAGTTCCCTTTATTCAAATAGGTTTTAATTATTGATAGTAAGGCCTTACTTAACCTCAATAGGCATATTATTTTACCAAAATACATATCCTTCCATCACAACCCCAATTAGCTCAAAACCAAAGATATGTACCAAATCTGAACCAAAATATATCCCAACAATGTGTATAATTTAAAAATTTGCATCCCAATTCATAGACTCATATTCCTGATTGGTTCACCCATCAAACCAAAATTTTGAAACAAACCATACCTCCATTATACCTTGGTCAAGGCAATCCAACTTTGACTGCCCAAACACAACATTAGCCAAATGTACCATTCAGTTTCTTGGCCTAATAACTACAATAAATGAATGATGTGATTATTTCCATTTAATTAGAGAAGTAAACCAATAAATTAAAGATATATTACATGTGTTCATACCCATTCAACATGGGGTATCTATAGATACCATTTCCTCTAGGTTATGAGCCACCAAAATTTGATAAATACAAGGGTAAAGGAGATCATAAGGCTCATTTGACAGAGTTATTTATTGATTGCCAACTAGTGGCTTATAGTGACATTTACCTACTATTTTTATTTCCTTAAAGTCAAGCATAATAGGTTGTGGAGTTTTTCCTCAAAAAAGCATTCCATATTGTATTTTGATGACCTCTCAAATAAATTTGTGTAACATTTATCCTATAATATCAAACATAAGATTTTATTAGTAGATTTGAATTAGGCCAAGAAAATTATTGGTGAAATATTTGTAATCTATCTAAATATATGGAGAGTTCTTATTAGTCACTTCACCCACAAATTACGAGATAAATAATTAGCCATTATTTTTAATAAAAATTTGCACAAAGAGATATCTTATCATCTAGAGCTTCAATGTGTGCATACTTTAAAATATATCATCAATAAAGGTTTGTAAATTAAAAATGACATTATTAAAAAATATAGTATCAAAATAACCTCTTCAAACCAAAATCAAAACCAAAACCAAGGCATAGGCCCAAGTCAGAACCATAACCAAGTCTAAGCATAAGCATCTACACTAGCTCAATATATAAATTATGACAAATCCAATAAATAAAACCATAATAATAATGTTATTATAAATGAAGTAACTAAGTCATGTCATGTATAAATGGTGTAAACACCATCTAATCAACCTACACTACAAATACAACTTTCTCCTCATTAGCATCCTATTCAGCAAGCTAGCCTATGTAATAAATGGCTTCATAAATATAGCAACCACCACCTTTGAAAACCCCTCATATAAGAATAAAACCCTCTCTTTGAGTCTTAAAAAACATTTTTGAACCTATCGAAGTGGTGTTTTTCAAGTTACCTATGGCTAATATTATTAGTTGGCCAATTTTGAAGCACTATCTTGAGGGTATTTTGTATCCAAATTGGTATAAAGAGCATGTGTTCTATGAATGCCATCATGTTCATGGACATATTATACATCATTGTGTGCAGTTGAAAAGCCTCATTGAAAATATGCTATAAAATGGGGAGATTACATTGGATATTAGAGTATATACATGAAATCATAACCTAGGTATCTACCAAAACCCTTTTCTAAAACATAATAATAATAATAATAATAATAATAATAATAATAATAATAATAATAATAATAATAATAATAATAATAACAACAACAACAACAACAACAATAATAATAATAATAATAATAATAATAATAATAATAATAAGGCCACCACAATAATAATAATAATATCAACAAAAACATCAAAAAAATCAACAGTAACAACATTGTCAATTGAATGAGAAGAATCTCGGCCAAATTGATTTCAACAACTAATAGACTTACCATGTAGCTACACATGACTACAAAAAAGTTGTGGGTCATATTATGGGAGGTCATGTTTCAACCATCACCACTAATCCTAGACCAAATGATAAAAAATGAGGACCATTTCCAAATGATTTCAATCAATCCATCTATGCTGGTAATCCTTCCTTGATTTGGGACCATAGCCAAGTACAAAAAAAACTAATGATTAATATTTTACATCCTTATAATGATAACTCATCATTTCCCTGTGACCATAACCAAGTGTACCAGTAATTGTAACTTATCCTATTTGGACCCTGTCCATTATCACCAAGTTACAATGGTTATGTATCCAATCTCGATTGTGAAATCATAACTTGATGGTCTAATATTACCATTCCAAACCCATAACCTCTTGAAAATGAACCAATATAACCCAATATTTTGGTTAGGAATAATACATTTAACATTGTTAAGGAAAATCCATATGACATTGTGTAAAAATTCCAAAAGACACCAACACAGATCTACATTATATTTTTTTACATACGTTTACTATCCATAAGAACATCCTAACATAACTCCTAGGCCAATCCTAAGTTCCCAATGACATAACCCTAAAAAAATTTCAAGCTTTGGTTGGACATATAACCCCAAGCCAATAATTAAACTTTGACCAAAGTGATATGTCATCCCTTGGCCCTCTTCATAATAATCCCATATACATTAAAGTTGTCATGATGTGGCACAAAGTGAAATGTATCCTCATAAATAATGGATTAGGCTTGAATATTATGTCTTTGAAGATCATCAAGCATATTGGATATACAACAACCAATCTATAGCTAAAAATAATAACTATCAAATCCTATGATAATGAACAGATCACAAGGCACAATAAACTTGATATTTATCATTGAGCCCTTGACCCATGATACACTTTATTGTGTATTAGACCTAGATTTATCATACAATTTAATTTTTGGTAGACTTTGGATACATGAAATTCATACAATCAATTTAACCTTGGACTAGTGTCAGGCACAGTCTCTATTAGAGTTTGGCCTCCCTATATATCTTATCTATATAGCTCTTTTTTTGACCCCATAGATAGATTATAGATATTTAATAAGATTGAGATTTATCTATAGATGATTAATCTATCATGATATAATTTATTATGACCAAAGATTATTGCTAGCACTACTATATCACTACTCTACTCTCCCACCAACATCTGATCAACTATATATATATATATATATATATATATGGGAAGTGGAGATGGATATGCATATCTAGCTAGGATAGTATGATAGGTGAGTGTCTAATCTGTATATAGATAGAGCCATATAGATAGATAAGTGAGTGCCCAGTTTGTATATAGATAGGATAGATGCCTTCCCCCAATATAGATATGATCTACCCCAAATAGATAGATAGGGCTTGGTTTCCCTCTAGATTTAATGGGCTAAATATTTGGGGCTACTATCAATGGAGATTTGTATCCTTATGAACATTTAAAACATTTAAAGGTTAAGTATGAAAGTTACAACAATTATTTTGGCCTAGATTTGGTTCCCATAAAGGACAAAGATAAAGAAACACTTGTCAAATTACCAAAGGCCAATTGTATAAACCTAGATAGCCTTCACTCATCTTTACAATGCTTTCTCTTGAAGTGTCTAATCATTTTACCATCTCAACCAATGGCCTAGGAGAGTATTTGACCCATGACACATTCCATATTATTAAAATTTCATAGAACCCCATGTCTTATGGAATACCTAAATCTAATCCACCTTGCATAGAATGGAAACTAAAAGTATAGGGAAAAATTCATAGTCTAGCTCCTATCATTTTCACACTGGCCACTAACCAATAAGAATAACCACTTATGAATGATGAATCATAGTTATACAATAACAAGTTGGATGATTTGTACAAAAATTCCAACTATGCCATCCTTAATAGGATTATGGAGAACCAAGCCTATGAAGGTATAGGCCTAAGTCTAAATCGATATGGTACTCTTGATCCAATTTCTATGAATAGGTACAAGGGGACTTATTGTCTTAGATTTAAATTTCTTGGGGGCAACCCCACATATCTTATTCAATTTTCAATGCCAACATCTAGTGGAAATGATGTTTCTAGAGTATATTTATCATACTTGATAGGTTCTAGCTAGGTTTTTTATCTTGTTCTTAGTTTTGTCTTATGTGGGGATTTATCCCACATTACTTAGCTAGGCTTGTTTCTTGTTTTTCCTTGCCTATTTAAGTAAGGGCTTGCTATTGTATTTTACATTTTTTTTTAATAAAAATTAGTTTTGTTCACAATTGGTTTCTTCCTTGTGTGTATGTTGAACTATTCATGGCTATGGTAATGGTGTGTTAGAGAGATCTTGGTTAAAGAGTGTTGTAAACTCTTTATTGGTATCATATCCTCATTAAATTTGCCATTAATTATTATTTGTCATTTTTCGTAGACTATTGTAAGGTTGTACCTTATGGTGCTTCATATTTGGGAGGGATATATAACTTAGTTTGTAATTTTTTGTTGATCTAATATCTCTTTTAGTCATATTGCTCTTGTGTTGGCCATACGAACCTCCATTACATTCTCAATATTTGGCAATAATTATTTTTAGATCTTTGTTATTTTCTATGGAAGATTTTAATCCTTTATTAGTAAGCTTCACTAACTTTCACCATTGATCATGATTATTGGCTAAGCACTTTTTCTCCTTTATTGTGTTATTTTACCGACATTGAGTCATTTAGAGATTCTAGCATTGATTTTTTTCATTGAAGTAAAATAAATAGGCAAAAATAATGGCCACTTGGACCTCCATGGACCTCTCCATAGTTATTTTCAATGACCACACTCTACATGGTTCTTCATTTGAAATGGGGGTTTTAGCTTGAGAGGATTCCTTACCATTTACTTTGAAGCAAGAAGACATGCTTTTTTGTAGGATTTTAAAGCATGAAATAAACCCTTGGCCTTTCTTCACCAATAGATTCTACCAATGATAGTTGATACATGGATACCATGAGATTTTAGTTTTTGGTTGGCATCCATCATCTTCCTTGTAGAAAATTAGGTGAAAGCATCCCAATATCTCATAGTGGAAATAGAAAACAATGTTATGTAATTATTCTTCTTAATTTTTTCCAAATCCATACCTTGGTCTACAATTGTGCTCACATGGTCAATATTCCTCCCTACCATCCCACTTATGATCTTTGGTCTGGCTATTTATCTTCATCCCACGAGCCTCTCACAACCTTAATGTGAGTTGTCCTCATGACCTTTCCACTACCAACTTGTTGAGCTACCATGGCCATCTCCTCCCACTATTCAATCTCACCTAACCATTCATAACCTCCATTCATATTATCTCCTTTTTTTGGATGCTCTCCTTCTCACATGGTTTCATGGTATTTAACTTGCATTTTTTATTTTAAGATAATTTTAGTTAATTTATAAGTGGAATATGTTTTACTCTAATTAGGGGTCTCTTTGTTAATGATCGAGGCCATATTTTGAGTGGGTGTTATATATCTAGGGACATGATGTATTAATGTATATAGGTTAATGGATATGATAACATGTGGCACACTTCCCCCTTAATTAGTTATATTGGTCCAATATATTAGGATAATGGAGTAACTTGTGGAATTAATGTATTGGGTAATGGTCAGCCTACATTGGGATTAATAGGTTACCCATCTATTGTTAATTAGATATAGGTCTATCTATAGGAGATTATTATCATTTTAAAGGTATCAAGTAAGCATTTATTCTTATATTTTAAGAGGATATTAGAGGTTGTCCCCATGAAGAGACATTGTGGAGTTATTCCTTCCTAAAGGAGTATTGTATGGTGTTGCCCTACCTTGAGGGTATTCTATTTTTTCATATATTTATTATTTGGACATATTGGTCCACCCATATCTATTGTGTTGAGTTGATATACATTATATCATATATTATTTTTTAATTATTATTAATGTGGATCATAAAAAGTGGTATCAGAGCTTCGATTTGGACAATTGTGTTGAGCGAAACCCTAGTTTTTTAGAATCATCAATATATTTCAATCCGTTATGAATTTTTAGACAATTTTTTCAATGGATATTAATACTACTTCAAGGAAGTATCAGTAAAAATGTTGATCCTTTTTAATTCATTTTGAGGGAGTTATTCATATTTTAGGGTTTGTACTAATTTCATCATATATTCCTAGATATAAGGAATTTTGTTGTGAAATTTTTTACTGATTTTTTATAATAATATAGGAAAGCATAAGAGAAAATGTCATATTTTTTGATATGTTGGGAGTAAATTATTAAAATTTTAGGTGTTATAATATATTCACTCTATAGACCAAAATTTGTGGAATTTTTTCACAAAAGTTTTAATAGACTTCCAATATCATAAGACTAAGCTATAGTAAAAATTTGTGACTATTTTGATCATTTTTAAATGAGTTATTGAAATTTTAGGGTTTTGTGAACCCTAGTATTTTTTTGTAGATCATGAAGTTGCAATTATTTTTAAGGAAGGATGATATTGATGCTAGAGAATGGTGGCTCCTTTTTAAGGAAAATAATACTCAAAAAAATTTGTGGAAAATACAATTGTTTATTTTTTGTCTGGGCCTACAAAACATTGGTTTAATTAGTTGAGCTTTGCACAAAATTATTCTTCATGGGAAAAATGAAACAAGTCTTCCTAAATCAATGGGATATAAAAGAAAAAGAGGATGAAGAAGAGGAAGAAAATAATGATGGTAATGAAGAATAAGAATTGAATGATAAGGGTTCAAATAATTTGGCTCTAAAAAAATTTGAGACAATTTTTCAATTTCATGAATGCATTCAAAATATGAAGGTTATTGTGTCCATAAACCATACTAGGAAATATAATTTCATCAACATTAATGTGGCCAAGCATCTACATGTTCAAGTAAATAATATGAAGGAGGTTTAAGTAGATGGTAAGAATATTTGAGTGTTTGAAGATTTTTAACTTATTATGAAAAAATATGTTTTGCATTCATATTTTATTCTTTGGATATGGATGATGTGGACATGGTTCTTGGATATCCATGGTTAGAGACTTTGGGAACAATTAATATTAATGTTCACAAAAAGTTCATGAAGTTTTGGTATAGGAAAAATAAGGTCACTTTACATGATATCATTGTGGGAAAGGCACTGATAATAGTCAAGGTATATCATGAGGATGAGATTCAAATAGGTGATGAAGAGCATGTGAAAGATTTATATGAAGACATAGATGAAGAAAGAATATAATCAAATCCAAACACTTCATCTAATCAAGAGATAAAGGAACCATCAAATTAAAAGGTGGAAGAGGTAGAATAAAAGGTTGATAAGGTCAAAGTATCAAAAAAGTTGAGGTATATAAACACCCACATCATCATGAGAAGAAACAATCATGGAGCCATATGAAGGAGTGTCATAATAACAAGAACTTTGGATATATAATAAATTAGAGCTCTAATAACTATGGCTATGCATGGAAGCCAAAGAATACCTACTATGGTCATGGGTGGAATCAGAGTAGTGCAGAAAAATATTGTACATAAAATCACGAGAGGAATAATTATGCATGAGCACCGAAGCAGTATAATTATGATCATGAATGGAATCAAAAGAGTACAAGGGAATTTGTAAATAAGCTTGGAGAGATATCACCTATCAGGATCACATATATATGGATAGATGATTAATATTGGATATAAGTGTGTAATGATTTGAAGCACACTCATTATTTGGTTTTTTTCTATGTTTCAAGGATGAAACATGTCAAGGAGGGAAGTAATGCTATGTATCTAGGGACATGATATATTAATGTATATGGGTTGATGGAGACACTGACATGTGGCATACATCCCCCTTAGTTAGTTATATGGGTCCAATTTATTAGGATAGTGGAGTAACTTGTGGAATTAGTGTATTGGGTAATGGTCAACCTACATTGGGATTAATAAGTTACCCATCCACTATTAGTTAGATAGAGATCTATATAAAGGAGATTATTATCATTGTAAAGGTATCAATTAAACATTAAGCCTTCTATTATGAGAGGATATTGGATGTTGTCCCCTTGAAGAGACATTGTGGAGTTATTCCTTCCTAAAGGAGTATTGTATGGTGTTGTCTTACCTTAAGGGTATTCTATTTCTGCATATATTGATTATTTCGACATCTTGGTCCACCCATATCTATTGTATTGAGTTGATCTACATTATTTTCAAATTATTATAAGTGTGGATCATAAAAATTGTGTATTATTTTAGAAAATCATGTGAAATCATCCCAATACCTCATAGTGGAAATAGAAATCAATGTGATGTAATTATTCTTCTTAATTTTTTCCAAATTTTTACCCTAGTCTACAGCTATGCTCATATGATCAACATTCCTTCCTACCATTCCACTTGTGATCTTTGGTATGGATATTTCTCTTCATCACATGAGCCTCTCATAACCTTTATGTGAGTTGTCCTCATGACCTTTCCACTACCAACTTTCTGAGCTACCATGGCCATCTCCTCCTACCATTTAATCTCCCCTCACCATTCATATCCTCCACTCAGCTTATCTCCTTTTCCATGGCCACTCTCCTTCTCACATGGTTTCATGGTATTTTACTTGAATTTTTTATTTTAATATAATTGTAGTTGATTTATAAGTGGAATATGTTTTAATCTAATGTGGGGTCTCTTTGTTAATGATGGAGGCCATATTTTGAGTGGGAATATTATTAACAAAGGATTTTTTTAAAAAAAATTCATAAAAACAATATTTAAGAAATTCTGTGGGATTTTATTTGGGTATAGTTTTTTATTATTTTTTATAAAAACAATGTCATTATACTATGGACAAATATTATGAGGAGAATTTTTTACTTGATCCTTTCCATTATTTCTTGTTTATTGAATGCTAGTGGGTAAGGCCCAGTTTAACAGGTGGACAAACCCCCTCATAAGAAAATAAATTTATTTTATCCTTCTTTGCTTTTTTGCTCTCATTAAAATTTTGGACACACTTTTTGGCTGTAACCAATGTCCTATTGGTATGATATTTGACCTACATTTCTCCTTTTTATCCACATTATAATTCTAATGCCATTATTTCACTTTGTATTATCTCAGATGCATTTTTAGTTGATTTTGACATCCTTGGCATGTGATTTATAGATTTTCATTTTTTGGTAGTTAATAATTTGAAGTGTGTTTTTGCATACATGATGGTTTGTTTTCACCATTTTTCATACTCTTCTATCAACCCATAACATGATCTATTCTAGTTTGTGCATTGACACTTTAACACACTTATAGCTTGTGTCATGTCTCCATCAAGGCCCTTTTCATAGTAGCTTGACTTATTTTACAAAGACACCTTTTTTCTCCCTTATTTTTAGAGCATCTCTCATGATACTTGATGGCATTTTTAATAGGTTGATAATCTACTTGTTTAAAACTATTGTGGTGAAGCCCAGTGTCTTCCTTATTTCCATTTGGTGATTTTTGTGTATAGAATATATTATACTCACATTAATTTATGAATTTACATGAGGAGGTTTTTTGATTTATTATTTTCTACCTTCATGTGTTTGTGTGCTCTATTTTGGGCACCTTTTCACTTTTTTAGTTACTTGTCTCTTCCATCACCACCATGGGCCATTATCTTTGAAGGAACTTTTCTATATTTTTGATAGCATTTTTTAGATAGTTGATAGTATCCCATAACTTGAAGTGTAGTTATTATGATGAATATTAATTTCATCTTGTATTTTTTTATAGTTTGATAGTTTCTTTCAACATGACATAGAGCTATTCTGGTGTATATAGTATCATCTTGTTCAGTGTTCGAGTAGTGGATTTATACTAGTCATGCAAACATTTTTCCTCCACTCCACCCAGTTAGTAGTATGTGGGGGGGGGGGGGGGGGGGGGGGGCGCTATGGTGTATATTATGCTTCTTAGGTATTCATTATCCCTTGAACATGTAGTAATCTTTTTTACTTTCATCATAATTATTAGTCTTCTTGATTGAAGCTATTTTAGTGAAGCCCAACGTTAGTTTTTTGTGATCAAGTAATGGATTCATACCACTTGTGTAGATTGAGTTCCTTTATGTCTTTCAATTACTTGGAGTGAAGACTACATAAACATCATATTTGTGGGGGGGGGGGGGGGATTTTTAGATCTCTTGTCTTTTTTTCTCTATTTTGGGGGATTTTTTCCTATGGGTTTTATCCTTTTCTCCACTTTATGAGAGTTATATGTATATGTTGCACTTTTTTGAATGTTTTTACATTCCTCCTTTATATACAAGTATCTTATTTAGAAACTTTATTTTTCATAATCCATATGAGGATTTTATACTTGTCTCCATGGCCTTCTTGGTGATTATTATAGTGACACCAGTATGGCATCCCCACTAGTGACACTATTGTGGTAGCCCCACTAGTCTTTGTGATCACTTATCACCATCTTGTTGGATGGTGTTCAAGTAAGGATTTATTGTTTTTATCATTATACCTAGTATTATAGGGCATAATGTTTATATTTAGTGATCCTCATATTCAACACCATTCCAACTTTCACTTGGTAGTTATAGTGACTTGACATCCATGTACTCTATCAAGATGGATTGATGTCTATAGGGACATGTGGATTCACATGGCATCCTCTATTGTTAGCCCCTACCTTCACTTAAGGGGGCTATTAATGTATATTTATCATACTTGCTAGGTTTTAGTTAGGATTTTTGTCCTTTTCCTAGTTTTATCCTATGTAGGGATTTATCCCACATTGCTTAGTCAAGATTGCTTCTTATTTTGCCTTACCTACTTAAGCAAGAGATATCTATTATATTCTACATCTTTTCTAAAAAAAAATTGGTTTTTTTCATATTTGTTTTATTCCTTTTGTATATGTTTAATTACTCATAGTTGTGGTAATGGTGTGTTGGAGAGATCTTGGTTAAAGAGTGTTGTGAACTCTTTTAGATACTGATAGTGAATTAGAGTCTACTAATATAATTTATGAAGACCTTTCCAATATCACATGTTTGACTCACATACCATTAGCCCAATTATCTGATTTAATTCACTACTCTATATCACCATTAATTTATAGCTTGGGACTAACATGAATCTATAGTGCCTGTAGATGAGTTTGAGAATGATGAGAACTTTTGCAATTTTCTAGGATTAAGAGATAATATTCTATTGAGAGACTACAAACAAGGGTTCTTTATCAAACTAGATCCTAAAACTTATTTTGGATAATGTGTGAAAACCCTTAGCCAAAAATAAAAGAATAAAACATTGAGGGCCCAAAGTGAAAACCTCTTTAAGGCACTTTTTGACTAGGGTAAAAGTAAAGAGAAAGGCCATTCTTTAGGTGAAAACTTATTTCAAGTACCATTATATGGGGGTGTTCACCTTTCATCAAATAAATCTAAGGAGACCACCAAAAAGAACTCACTTTTGGGTCTAAGTTTAGTTCCACAGAATGACATGAATTTTATTGAATTGCCCAAGAATTTATTATAGTATTTTTGACATAGCCATAATTTCATCTTGTTTAAGAGAGCTTGAAGAACCAAACTAACCAAAGGAATTTTAATTTGTAAGTCAATTCACATCATTGCCAACCATTCTAGAATATGGCTTGAATCTCCTTGAATAATATACTATAGAAGTCAACATCAGGACTCTAGATGACCTAAAGTGGATCAAATTAGGCATGCCCCTCATTGAGGAGGAAGATGAAATATTTATATTCCTTTTGAGATAAATTGTTGAAATATTTGCATGGGCCTTTTTAGACATGCTAGGATTGGACCTTTCCTTAGTTATACACCACCTTGTCATACATCCTGATGCCAAACCTATGAATTATAAATTATGCAAGATGCATCTTCATATTGTTTTAATGGTAAAAAAAGAGTTGGAAAATCTCTTAGAAGTAAGATGCATATAATTGATCAAATATTCATAGTGGATCCCAAATGTTGTGATTATTAGTAAGAAGCTAGAAGGAATTAGAATCTTCACTAATTTTAAAGATATAAACAAATCCTACCAGAAGGATGACTTTATTCTATTGAATATCAACATGATATTTGATTCCACAATAGGGTATGGAAATTTTTCACTTATGGATGGATTTTAAGGGTACAATTAGATTAGGATCACACTATAATACCAATGCAAGACAACACTCACCACTCCTTGGGGAATGTTTTGTTATTAGGTTATGTTATTTGGCCTTAAGAATGATAGGTCTACATACCAAAGAGCCATGGCCATCATATTTCATGATATGATGAATGATATTATTGAATGCCATTTTAATGACATATTGGGTAATTAAAATATATGTGCCAATCATCCAATTGCACATGAAGAATATTTGAGAGGATTCATGAGTACAAAGTTAGACTTAATCCCAATAAGTACATATTTGGTGTCACTTTAGGTAAATTATTAGGAATTATTGTCTCTCATATAGGTGTTAAATTTGATCTTGCCAAAGTACACATCATTACCGAGATATCACCACCTTCTAATTTGAAGTAGCTCCATAATTTGTAGGGAAAAATCCAGTCTATCAGATGCTTCATTTCACAATTGGCTAACAAATACCACCCATTCAATCACTAAAAAAATGTCTTACACTTATTTAGGATGAAGACTACTATAAAGCCTTTCAAGACCTAAAGTATTATCTTGCCAATCCACCTATTTTTTACCACCAATGCTAGGGAAGCCATTTTTGCTGTACATATCTGCCATAGACAATGCCTTGGGGGAACTTCTAGCTCAACATGATGATAATGGAAAAGAGCATGTTGTATACTATATAATCCATACACTGGCTGCATATGAACACAACTATATTCCAATAGATAAATCTTTTTTTGATATGGTTTTTATAGCCTATAAGTTATGGCATTGCATGCTTACTAATAACACCATAGTTATTTCCAAAGTAAATCTGCTCATGCATCTACTATCCAAGATAACTTATAAGGCCAAATGGATAAATGGATCACGCTTCTAAGCGAGTTAAATATCAACTATGTCAACAAAAAATATATAAAGGGACAAGTTCTTGTAGATCAGCTTGTTTAAGCTCCCCTTATAGATATTGAACCACTCACTTTTCAATTCTTAGATGATTCCATCATGACCATCATCGAAACACCCTACCTAAGGAGCAACACTGGAAGATGTATTTTGATGGATCATTCACATCACATAGATTAGGGTTAGGCTTCATATTAATTACACCAAAGGGGGTTGTGATCCCTAAATCATTCCATATCAATTTTCCTTATACTAATAACATGGTTGAATACAAAGCACTCATTATAGGGCTTCATAAAGTAGTACAATGGAATATTTGGCATCTCATAGTTTGTGGTGATTATTAGCTAATCATCAATGAGGTTATAGATAACTTTCAAACCAAAAATGATGAGTTGGTGCCATACAATGCCATGGTGGACACTCTTAAATAGTATATTTCTAACATATAGTTTGAATACATAACTCAAGATAATAAAATGACAATAGATGACATGACCACCATTGGATCTTTGATTTTCCACATAGATAAGGCAAAAAAATATCAAATCTTCATTGAAAATATTCTAGTGCCTACGTATGAACCTTTGACCATTGCAATGACTATGATACTATTGGTCCCACATCTATTTGGTACTCATACCTCTTTGATTACCTCCATGACCATATCATGACACCAGACCTATCAATTAAATAATAAAAATCCTTTATGCATCAAGCCTCTTGTTATACCTTACTTGGCCTAACCCTTAACCACCATATATTTGATGGAAATCTATTTTATTATTTAAATTTGATAGAATATACATTAGCATTGAGGGAATTTCATGAATTATGTGGATCCCACACCAATAGGGTTGACCTCTCCAAAAACTCCCTGTGTAAAGTTAATATTGACAAACTATGGAAGTAGAAGTAACTACTTACATCAAAATATGTGACAAATGTCAAATGCATGCCAATTTGATTCATACCCTAGCCAAAACAATAAAACCAATGTTTAAACCATGTTTATTTATAACATGGGGACTCTATCACTGAGAATATTAACCCTACCTCATCTAATGTCCATAAGCACATCTTTAGTGCTACTAAATATTTCACTAAGTGGGTTGAAGATATACCCCTCATTTACATGAAGAGAAAATAGATTTCCAAATTCATCATCAAAAATATCATATGTCTCTATGGTATCTCATCTGAGATTATATTTGATAATGGCATATAATTTAATAACAAGGATGTGAAATCACTCTATGCTAATTACAACATCACTTAACATTTTTCTATCGTATATTAACCATAAGGTAATGTTCAAGTAGAGGCATACAAAAAATAATTATCAGCATCCTTAAAAATATTATAAATGATGTTTTTCATGATTATCACCTCAAAATAGTATATGTCCTCAAGGCATACTACACTAACTATAATACTCCAACAAGAGTCACTCCATATTCCCTAGTTAATGGCACTGAGGCCATTCTTCCTATTGATTTCAAGTTACCTTCTCTATGTATCCTATTGAAACATGTCCTAGATGATGAATATTATAGATTATATCACCTACAAGAGCTAGAGTTGATGAGAAACTCATGGATATTTTCAACAACCTTTAATCATACCAAAATAGATTTTGTGGCCAATATAACTAATGGGTTAAACATAGAGAGTTAAATCTTGGGGATATTGTTCTCAAACAAAAATAAAAGAACACCATGGCTGAGGATAAGAATAAAGGAAAGTTAAACCCAATTGGATAGGCCCATATGCCATTATTTCTAACTATGGCTCTAGAGCATATAGTCTCACTACATCAGATAGAGATGAAATCGATGAGCTAATGAACATCATACACCTCAAGCATTATTTCACTTGAGAGACCATAAATATTATCTATGAGGCACATTAAGTTGTACCATATCATCATCTTCTTTGTACCATACCATATGGTATTTTTAACATACCTTCATTATCAATCAAAGTTATTTTTACCCTCCCTCCTCACCCCTTTGACCTTGGTTCCATTCCATTTATTCTTTTGGAACCTTCCATGAGGGGATTCAGATCAAGTTTCAATAGTTGATTTAGTATTATAGATAGAGGTAGTATTTTGGACCAGTATGACAGTGGTTTATCAGTTGTGTCCTTAATTTTTAATTTAATTTCATTATAAGTGTTATTGATTATAACCACCTTTGGGAAAATCAGTGTCCCACTCTGTGCTACCAATTATAACCACCTTTGGTAAAATTAGTATCATTATTTATACCATTGTTTCCTAATTATAACAACGTATGGATAAACTAAGTGTAACGTATTTACCATATCATCCCTATACTATATCATGCCATTTGCCTAATTAATGAACTTTTTTTTACTTGGTCATATTCCTCTACTTTAAGGTGAAAATACATTGACTTGAGGTCCTACTAGAACTATGTAGGTAGTTCTCAACTCACGTTGAGGTCATCTCAGTCACCCCTTAGACACCCTCTCACTATTTTATGAGTAATAAAGCCACACTCTTGCAATTTTGTGAGTGGGCTTGTTTATTATCTCATCATTCTTGATCGAGTTGAGGTGCATATAAAATTCCAAAAACATTGGTGGAAGACCAAAAAAATCCTAAAAATACTAAAATCACAAAATCATGAAAATTGACTTAGAATTTTAATGAGAGATATAAATCCATCAAATTTTTTGGGTTGGGCCATCTTCCTTTTTTAGTTTATTTCTAGACCACCTTGGTCTTTTTTTCCCATTTTTAGGAGACCTACATCAGCCTAAGGTTTGCATGGACTATATAAGCAACACTTAGATACATAGGGTATCTTGAGTTAGCTCAGCCACACCTTCCTTTATTTTTCAACTACTTCTTTGCCTTAAGGATATTGTGGCCCCTATCTATCTTATGAGTAACCACTTGTCATTTAGGTTCCCCATCCTTCTTGGCCTTAAGCTGTACACTCTCATTATTTTTTAAAACCATATAGTGAGAATTATGTATTTAAATTTGATACACCAATGATCACTTTTATTCATCTTATGCTCTCACCATTTTTTAAGTATTATATGTTTCAAACTCTCTCACCATTTTACAAGACCATTCCCATATTCCTCTACAACACAATCATGTTTTTATCAATCATCATTTTATTCTATCCCATAGCTTGGGAAAACTTCATTTGGCCTAAATTTCACATTAGATCTTGTGTTCATGGAACTATGTAGATAGAATCCACTTTCCTAGTGCACATGGAATCAATTTAGCTACCCCTTACTTTTATTATATTCCCCCCATTTTGTCTATTTATGTTGTTTTCTCTTATAGCCTAGGGGCAATGTTTGTCATCTTATTTGTGTCATTGATTCCCTATAGCGTAGGGGAAACCTTGTGCCATTACTCTTATGTTGTTATACCTATGTAACTATTGTCTATTTTAGGGGTCACCTTGTCACCAGGAGTAACACATATATTACACATGCACAAAAAATTATTTTCTATTGCACTAACATTATGATTAACCATTGTTTGTGTTTGTTTCATTTTATTCTCATTATTTTGATTATTTTGTTCACTTTTTATTTCTTTGTGATTTTTATTTCTTGGTGTTTTATCTTCCTATTTGTTTTTTTGTTTGCCTATTTATTTTATTTCATTGTTTACCTTGACCTATTATTTATGAATTCATCTGATGATTCTTTGCACATGATAATTAAGTCCATCCATATTCATACATCAACATTGTTATCATGGTTTTTATCATTGATGCATTATTTTTGATTATTTATTAGATCACATGTTAGTCCTTATGCATATTACAGCTAATTTATCATGTTGTTTTATATCGTGGTGCTTACCACCATTTGCTATAACAAAAATTAGCTTGAGAAATCTTACAAGCAATGATGTCAAAGTACTTGTCCTTGGTCTATTGACAACTTCCCAACATATTCCAAACATTACCAAAATACAAAGTAATTAAATCATGAAATAACTATAATCCTTGCTACTTAGGATGTGCATATCCATAATAGCAGGTTGCCCAAATTCATGCCTATCCTCTATACCAACTTACTCTTACTCTATAAATACATATTTAGTATATAATCCCCCTTTTTATTTGTAATATTATCCAAAACTATCATACCAATGATTATAACTTCCTTTGGGGAAATTATTATGTTTATATCTATATGGATGTTAATGATTACAACCATATTTGGGAAAATCATTATCTTTATCTACCCTACTAGGGCATGTTTTCATTATTGTAATGATTATAAATGCCTTTGGGAAAATCATTGTCTCTATTCACCCAATTGGGTCATGTTTTCATTGTGTTAATGATTATAACTAAATTTGATAAAAAAAATAATCTCTATCTAACCAACTGAGGCATGTTTTCATTTGTTAATTATCATAACCCCCTTTCAGCAAATCATTATCTTTTTACCTCGTTATGCTGATGATTATAACTACCTTTGGGAAAATCATTGTTTTTATCTACCCAAATAGGGAATATCAATATGCCACTGATTATAACCACCTTTGGGTATATCAATCTTTTCCATTCCTCTTTTTGCCTTTTGGTCCAATCATTTCCTTCTTTTGAGGAACCAATCACCAACCATCTTTGTCGCTTGCTCCCTTAAGGGACATCCAAGGCTCATCCATCACCTATTGGGGAATTAGGAATTATATATATTTTAATTATTTTATAATACATTAATGTGATTATAATTTTCAATTCCTTACCAAATAGGGTCAAACTATATACACCCCATTTTGGCCACAATTGGCTTTTGACCAAGCTTCAGACTGATTTCTACCAAACATTATAAATTAAGCTTAATCATTCATTAGAGCTTAGAATCTTGTTGAGGAATTATTATTTGGGGTAATATATTTTATGTAATAATAACCTCTCATAGATTCATCTCCAATCACCTAGTGACCTAACAACTAGTAGTTTGACCTATGGACCAATTAAGAGGGCCACTTGATTAATTCTTAAAAGAGATAAAATGCTAATCAAAATGAATCCAATAATTAAAATAGATTAAATTATTAGATAAATAATCCATTTTCAATTAATGAATATTTAAAAAAGGAAATTCAATAGTTCAAAATATCAAGCTTCTTCATCATTTCTTTCTGTGAGTTGTCAAGCCCTCACAAAATATCTAATTTGTGAGCTATGCCTATTAATTGAAAATCATAATTACATGTACCCTCATTAACTCAAATATATTTAAATTTAACTCACTTAGGGTTAGTTTGAACTCATTCCATGCTTAAATATTCACCTAACTCAACTTGGGTGAGATTTAACTTTGGAGGCTATAAATAGAATGCCTCACCTATTTATCTTTAAACTCTTTTAGTTTATAGTTATTATACTCAAATAGATGAAATAAGTATTTCTAGAAGTGTTACCATACTAATTTCATAATCCAAGCTAAGATAATCAACATTACCAAGGTGTCAAGGAGAGGTGGACTAATGGAGCTTCATTGACAAATATTTATTGAACACGTAGCCAAGAAAGACAATTGAACAAGTGATTTTGGATCTACAAAGAAGGTAAAAGGATGATTTCTTTTGTTTTATAGTTGTGTTTTCATTGTATACATGTTACCTATGCTCTCCCTAGTGTCTAGGCTAGATGTGTTAGTGTTTAGTGTGTGTTTTGTATTGGATTTTATTGACTAACACTATACTAATCTCCCCTATATGGATTCCTTGTTCACAACTATCCCAATGCAATCCCAAATACATTCTCTTATATATGTTCATTCTTGATTTGGTATATCATGGTTCTTCATATTTTCATGATGCAATTGAGTGGGATTCATTACCAATAAACCTCAAGTGGGATGGCCACATTGATGATTGTTACAACACCCCTCTTAGTAGGTGAATTTGTATTTGAACTCTTTAGGCTTGTGTGCCTATATAACATCATCTCTTGTTCCATAAAAATGGTTGGTTCTTTATGGATTATGAAAATAGACATATAGAACCAAACTTTTTTAGGATAATCTCTTCCCTTTTCCTATTTTATTCTTGTTGTTACATAGTTGTTTTTAGTCTTTGATGATTGTATGAATTCTAGGATATTATTAATCAAAAGGAAGAATCCTAATCATTGGAATAATATTAAGTATTTTTGTTCATTCTCTATGCATTTTTATGGTAATTATGTCCTTTTTTATTACAATCACTCTCCACCTAGACTATAGAACCATCTTTAGTTGGAGTTTTGATAATTCTATCTCAACTAAAGATTGGTTTCATGAGATTTACCTAGTCAAATAACTTTGGGTTCATCTATGTTCTCAATAGGAATTTTATCTATTTATCCCTAACCTTTTGCTCTTTATTTATGATCAAATTAATATAGGAACATAAAAATCTAAATTTAACTATTTTTCTTTATTTATTTTATTTATATATCAAATTTTATCACCATTATTTCATCATTACATCCATGAGTAGGGTAAACTAATGAGGGAGGTTGGATTATGATAGAAATTAAATCTTATAATATTGATTTCTATTAGAGGCCAGACCCTACAAACTTATCCCAAGTAAAGTGTACGATCTCTTTTCAATCCCTTAGTCAAAGTTAATTATGCCTCAAATCATTAAAACATTCCCCTAACATGGAATTGTTCACATCAGCCAATTAAGTGAAGACCCGTATACCAAGATAGGGTAAATTTAGACATTGTGGAGGTATTTTCTTCGCAAAAACTCCCTCCTTTCAAGAGATTCAAGGGATTAACAACCTATGCCTAATTTTTGGCTATGTTAAAATGCACATAAAAAATACGTACTTCATTTATTCCCTCTTATATTGATGGGACATGATCTAGAATGGTTTTTTGGTCTACCTAAGAATTATGTGAATAAATTTGATGATTTGTTAGAGATATTTACATAACACTTCTTAAATGTATAAAATGATTTGACCATGGTCAGCTTATGTTAGACTAAACAAATAAGAGGAGAAGTCTTTTCTAATTACTTTTAATGATGGTACTCTTTAACTCACTAAATTCCACACAATCTCCATGATAATAAATTGGCTGCAATGCTTATAATAAATCTTTAGGTTGACGTTACTCATATCCTCAAACTTGTTTGTGCCAATACATATAAATAATTTATCACCAAGGGGATACAAATTAAATAATAAGTTATTGAAAAAGTTATAATTAATATCTATTCTCAAAATCAAAATTAGAGCAAGGTTCCAACACAAGCTCTCATGCCATTGCAAACTAACATGTCAAAAAAGCTAAAGTCATTTAATAGAAACATGAATGTTTTAAGAAATGGGGTAACTAAATCATGTCACATACAAATGATGAAACTAATACCTATTCAAACAAACCACATGACCAATATCTTGCTTTTTAAAGGCCACTTCTAAGAAGAGGCCATTACAATAACATATTTTCAATAATTTTATTGAGCCCATTAAAATACTCCTCAAAATCTAGTTACTACTAACATGATTATTTAGAAGGTACCAATACCATTTCCTAAAAAATAACATATGTCAAATTGGTATAATGATGATGAATTTTATGACTATCATAGGGTAAAGGGAATTATATTCATAGATGTGTGTAGTTGTGCCATGTTATTCAATATCTACTTCAAATTGGAGAGATAACATTGGATAATGTTGTTATAACATTTAATCAAGAATTGGGTATCTATCATAACCCTTTTAAATAACACAATGCCAACAATCATAATATACATCCTCTAAATTAACATTAGAGATAACAAAAATAACAACTAAACTGTAATCAAGGTCAAGATTTCCATTATAACCAATTCAATTACAAAAGTGTCCTTTATAAATACAACGTTGCAGGTTACATTATGAGTAGATGAATTATCACCATTAAGATCAATCCTAATCTAAATCCCATCAATACTAAAAGATCTTCACCATCTATTCTAGGATCTCCACCTCCATATACTGGTAATCCTCATTTGGTTCATAATGGCCTGAACACCAAGCAACAACCAAGATTTACCATTTGAAACCATTATCCCCCTTCCTCTAATTATAGAAACCTACCACTAAATCAATGTTGCACAATATCAACTTGATGATTAAAGGTGAACATTCAAGGCCCTCCACTTCCTCCCTCTAAAAATCACATTCAAGGTCCTCTACCTCAAAATACCAAGACAATTTCTCCTATGCATGATAAACCTTATGATATTATGGAACAATTACAAAAGACTCTGATGCAAATTCCTATCTTAAATCTTTTACATACATCAGATATTCATAGAAACATATTGAGTGAGATTTTAATCCAATCCAAAGTTCCAAGTGACATTACACCTAACAAATTACAAACACTTGAGTCATTTAGCTCCTCACTAACAACTCACTTTTGATCAAATGGATATGTCATCCCTTAGACCTTTGCACTAAAACCTTCTTTACATAGAATCAATTATTTTTAGGCATAAGGTTAAAAGAGTCCTCATAGACAATTGTTTGGGGTTAGATATTGTAAATTTGAATATAGTCAAGAATTTAGGATACACATAAGTTGATTTACAACTAAATACCATTACCATTAAGGCTTATGATAATGAGGAGTGAGAGTCTCAAGGAACTATTTTCTTACCTATTATTATTGGGCCTCTAATCCATGATACTCTATTCCATGTTATTGATCTATAATTATCAAATAATTTTATCCTTAGATGACCATGGATCTATAAAGTGTGCATTGTGCCTTTCACCTCCATTAGTGCATCAAATTTCCTCATTCTAGACTAGAAGTTACCACTCTTGGTGACTTGCATCCATATCAATTTTTCAAACATCTAGAAGTAGAATATGAGAGCTATAAATATCAATTTAACATAGAATTTTTTCCCAAAAAGGAAAAAAGTTAATTGATCAACCACTAGAATCTAATTGTGTGTATCCAAGCACACTCTCCACTTCAACTACACTAGATATATAAATAGCAAATCACTTCACTGTTCAGGATAAAAGCTTTGGGGAACATAAAATTAGCAATGTGTTTTATATATCCAAACTACTTAAGATTCCTAAAGAATATGGTAGGCATAAAAATAAAAATCCTAAAATGGAATGGAATAATAAGGATAATTCTCCTTAGATAGGACCATTGATTTTTATCAAGATCACGTCTTAGGAGAAAGATACAATTTAGGGCTAATGATGACTCATGGTTATACAATCATGATTTTACCACATGTTACCAAAATAAAAAGTATCCTATTCCCAATCATACAATGGATAGCCAATCCTACAAGGTAAAATTCCTAGGGGAATAATAACAAGAAGTCATTGAGATGGTATCAATTGCTAAACATAAAGGAACTTGAGGTATTAGATACAAACATCCTGGGGGTGACCCCATCGATTGCAAGAGTGTTTTAAATTTATCATCTAACATGGATAATGCTAATAGTGATGTTTAATCTTACTATAACATCTATGATGAATTAGATGATACCAATATATTTGATCCAAACACCATCTGTACCATTTCTACTATGCCATCTTATACCCCTCTTTTCCTCCGCCATCCCTAATTAATCAATTAAAACCAATAGTATTCTTACATACCATTAGATGATTTTTAAAATGATGATGAAATTTATGAATTCATGAGCCTCAAAGATAATGTGTCATTGGGTGATCATAAAAAAGGATTTACAATTACACTAAACCCTACTTCCTATTTTGGAGAGCAGGTGCACTTCCTTGGTCACAAATAAAGAAAAAAAGAAAATCAAACATTAAGGTCCTAAAGTGAAAACCTCATCAAGATAATTTTGGATTAGGGTAAATGTAAAAAATAGATAATGTCCCATGGTTAAAACCTATTTTATACACCATTAGATGGGGAAGTTCACCCTCTCTCAAAAGAATCCCAAGCCTCTTATAATTATAGAACCTCAATCTATTATAGAATTAGTTTATAATAATAACAAACATTTGATCAATTAGTTTAAGAATGTCTACATGCCTTTTTGAATGGGATTTTCTAGATCTTGGGGATTTAGGATTTTCTTTCTTGAGAGAAATTGACAAGCTATTCAACCCACCAAACAAAGATGAAGACCACTATATCACTCTAGCAACATTTTTAGAATATGGTTCCACATTGCTCATGGAAGACACTATTGAATTTGATATTATAAGACATCTTGATCCCAAATGGATCAAACTTGGAGCATCCCTCGATGAAGAGGAACATGAATTCCTTACTTCCATTATTTAAGATTTTTTTGACATTTTTACACGGTTTTATTTAGATATGTCAGGCTTGGACCCTACCTTAGTTTTACATCACCTTATTTTACACCTTAATGTCAAGATGATTAAAAAGAATTTTAAAAAAATGCACCCTTGCATAGTTATTCTTATCATGAAATAATTATAGAAACTATTGGAGGAGGGGTGTATTCATCCTACTAATTATTTAGATTAGATATTCAATAAGTTTCAGTCAATAAGAAGCCACAAGGAATTAGAATATGTATTTATTTTTGAGATATCGATAAAAAAATGCCTAAATGATGATTTTACTTTGTAAATTATTGATATGATTGTAGATTCCATGGCTAGGTATGAGATGTTATCTCTCATGGATGGTTTATTATGATATAATCAAATTAAAATTTCACTATAATAGTAATATAAGATAATGTTAACCATTCCATGGGGAATGTTTGGTTATCAAGTGATGTCATTTGGCCTCAAGAATGTTGGTGCCACATACCAACATGTAATGACTATCAGTTTTAATGAGATGATGCATGATATTTTTAAAGACTAAATGGATGATATATTAGGATAATACAAGACCACATCAAAACATCTAGACATATTACAAAGGATCTTTGAAAGGCTTCATAAATATAAGGTCAGGCTTAACCCTATAAAGTGCATCTTTGGCATCACTTTAGGTAAATTACTAGGTTTCACTATCTCTTGTCGAGGCATTAAAGTTGATTTATCTAATATTAAGGCCATTAAATAAATGCCTATCTCCATGACAACATTATCCCTTCTAATATTTTCTTATAGAAAACAAAAAACCTTTATCCATTCCACTTCTCTTTAGACTATTATTACTACCTCTCTCTATCATGAAGGATATGATAGAACTTTACTTCACTACTAAGCTTTCATAGAGTCCATATTATTGATAAAATAAGTACACGAATGGATTTTTGGGGCCCACATTGGTGGTGTGTTTATTGATAATAAAATTTTGTGTGCAAGGTATTACTAGCCAACTATGGAAGCTAATGCATTTACATATGTAAAAATGTGTGTGCCTTGTCAATATCATGCCAATCCATTCATGTACTAGCTATGCCAATCTAGTCACTCATTATGCCATGGCCATTTTCCACACAATGACTTGATCTCCTATGTAAAATCAATCTAAATTCATAAGATAACACATATATCTATTATAATTAGATAATTTACTAAGTGGTTTGAAGCCATTCCCCTCACTAACATAATAGGTAAGCAAATATCCATATTCATCCTCAACCATCTCATTTTCCATCATGGGATTCCCTATGACCTCATTTATGATAATAGAATTTATTTTAAAAATAAGTATGTCAAATCCCTCTGTGTCAAATACCAAATCACACAACACTTTTTCTCCACTTATTTCCCTAAAAGTAATGGCCAGGCAAAAGCATCTAATAAAACCCTCATCCAAAATTTGAAAAAGACCATTAATTTTTTTGGCTATGATTGACATTTGAAACTATTTCCTTCCCTATGGGAATATCATAACAATACCTACACCCCTATAAGAACTATTCCATACTCCATTATTTATGTAACAAAATTTACTCTCCCTTTCAAGATCAATTTACCCTCACTACACATTTCACTAAATAATGTCATTGATGATGAAGAGTACAAGGTTTCTAGGATAAAATAATTAGACCTACTTGATGAAAAGAGAGTAGTTGATTTGAAAAACCTTCAAGACTAATAGAATAGTTATGCCATAGTTACAATAAGTGCATCAAGCATAAATAATATAAAATTATAGACCTCTCTCTAAAGGACAATTTAAAGAATACCAATGCCTCCCATCAAAATAAGGGTAATTTTAAACCTAATTGGCTAGGCCCATTCATTTTCATAGTAAATTATGGATCTAGAGCATACATATTAGACATATTATATGGATAAGAGTTGGATTAACCCATGAATATTATGCATCTCAAGCATTTTTACACTTGATTTTATTGAGCATCATCTATGAGGAGCCTTGCTTGGAGGCACAACCTAAAACCAATTCCATTTAATCCCATTTCCCATTGAGTTAGTACATATTAATATTATTCCCTTACCTTATTACAATTATTTGACCTTGATTCTAGTTTACCAGTGTATCAGATGATTTTAGATGTTAGATTTTAGAGAAAGTTTTTAGCAGATTATTCATATTTGGTCACCATCAACACATCTAGGAAAAGTGATATCTCAGAGTAGCTTACACATGATTTGTTGAATGACTGTATTATAAAATATATATTTGATCTCTTAATTAAATCTTGTACCACTTATTCCATTCCTATGTCATTCATGTTTTCAACCCTATTGATAATTTATAGTAGTTTTCACTAGTGTGGAGCTACATTGATTTAAGGTATATTTGGAATATGTAGGTAGTACTCAATTTTCAATGTTAGATAGTTCATTATTTTTCCATTATATCATCATTTTATGAGAAACCTAAGTCATGTTATCACCATTTTGTGCGATACACCATTATTCATCTTGTAATTCTTCATTGAGTTGAGATGCCAAAACCCCTAAAATTTTGAAAATCCCAAAAATAACCTAAAAATCAAAAAGTTCTGAAATAGGGTTTAAAATATCTTTGAGAGATATTAAGACATAATATTTTTGATTTTTTTCATCTTGTTCACTAGTGGCCCTTACCTCTATTTTGGATGACATAATTTATCATATTTATCAAGTGGGAACCTATTATCCAACCATGAGCATTTCCATTTTCCTTTACCATTTTTGGATAGTCTTCACTCCCATTTATATGATAACTACATCATCTTGAGGTCTACAAGGACTATGTAGGAAACACTTAGATGCATGAGCATCTCAAGTTAGCTCATCCAATTTCTTTAGCAATCATGTTGATTAATTTTAATGCATAGTAGAAATATAATGAGGTGACCTCTAACATTTTAGGATATTAATTTAAATAAATTCTACTCTAGGGTATAAATTGAAGATATGGGTTAAAGAATTGGGTGGTGGAATGGCAGCCTAAGAATGTAGGTTATTCATCAGGGTGTGAATGAGTGAGTGAAACTAGAATAAAGTTAAAACCTAGATGAGTTGGATGCATAGAACCTATACTAAAGTGGGTATATCTCAAAATAAACTCCAAAAGAGGGAGAAGTAGGGAAGAGAAGAAGGATTTATGATTTAAAAGGATTAATTTTAGGTTGGTCTCTTTATGGACAAGTGTCTTGATATAAATGTTTAAATCTAGTAGCTATTACTCACACAAATGTAAACATAGTAGGGTAGTTTCGGGAAGAATCGATATAGTAAACTCTAAGGTCTCAACTAAAGATAGTTTTTTTTATAGTATATATTGTACACCCTTATTCATAAGATTATATCTTAGACCAGAGAGGTATTTAAGATAGTTTTTGCTCACACTTAGAAAGTTACGTCAAGAAAAAACACTTATACACACTTAGACAATTTGAAATACTCAACCTAATTGCATATAATTAATGATATATTATAATTATCCAATATATATTTCGCATATTCAATTATCATACACCATTAATAACAATAAGGAACATTTTTTAGCTTTTGCACACTTCAAATTATCGAATCAAACAACCATGAAAGTAAACATAGTTAATTACATAAAATTAGAATATAAAAACATCAACATAGTTGTGTGACATCAAAAAGACTTCTTCATGTATTAATAATTTTTTCCAAACCTTAACAACAAGAGGATTACAAGTATAAATATATTTGGGGAGGAGTTACTTCATCCTTCAAAGCTATGTAAAATTATAAAATTACATGTTAATGATAATCAGAATGAGATTTATAATTAGTGTCAATTATGCATGCATGTATAAACTTAGTAAAAAAGAGTATTTTAAAAGTAGACTCAATCTTAAAAATCCATGAACATGTGCATGTTTAAAGATATGTTCAATCAGCTATTACATGCCTTATTTGCATTGTTAATTTACATTATATATATATATATATATATATATATATATATATATATATATATATATATATAAAACCAAATAAACTAAAGTTTACTAGTCGATGGAGCCTGCATGGTTAAACTAATAGTCATTGGAGGGACTATAGTGGAAGGTGTAGTTAAATTAGAAGAACCATACATATCCTTTTTCTTTTCTTCCAACTCTTGATAGTGCTTGTATCCAACATTATGTTGTAAAATTATTACATTTATGTTAAAAAATAAGGTTCTATGCAGACTAGTGACTTGCACGAGAAAACAAACATGCTCTATCTTGGTGGATCTAATTCCAACTAAAAGATCTTCACTTCAGTCACCTTCTTTCTAGTAAATCTTGAATCTTATTCAATTTATTATAGTGTATATACTTAGAGACTATGATTAAAATGGGTTGACTCCTATAATAGTAGTTGATCAAAACTAGCCTTCCTTATTAATTTGCCTGAAGGATCCTAGGCATAGGAATGTTTTAACTCATCCAAAATTTGTAGGACTTATTTTTAATACTCTTTAAATTTAATAATCAAGGCTTGTGCACTTGATACCCACTCTCTAACTTTTGATGTCATAATGACCACCATATTGAGAGAATTGGATGCTTCTAGTGGTGTCATGAAATCATGATGGTTGTAAGACTTATTGGTTATATACAATACAAGAAAATTTTTCTTATTTTCATCTTCTTTCAAAGAATTAAATAATTTGATCATTTCATCTATGTGAGGGGAAAATTAATCCCTCATTGAACTAGTAGTATCCAAAATATTTTAAGGCCTAAGAACAATGTCATTTACATCACCTTCAATCTCCCTAAGAACATGAACAATTTTTTAATGTTCCATTACTTGATCTAGATCTTGTCATAATTATTTTTTAGCCTTCTTTATGGCCTCATGAAGTTATATCAATGCCTCTATATTTGATTATAGGTAGGCTTTGAAATCCTTATTATATAGAGATTAGCCAAGTCTCATGGTATTTCTCCCTAATAGTGAGAACACATCCTACTTTTCCTCTAAAACCAAAACTCTACCATAATAATCTTCTATATTATTCTTCCTAACCCTCTCTATTGTAGTTGTTAATTTGTCAAAAATGAAACTCATAATGGGGAGCTTAGTTATTTTTAGATTTGGTATTTAGGAGGATTAGACTTCTAAGTCTATAGCTCATTGTGGAGTTACCTATTGTGTGCCATCTACTAACTGAGTATCCTCATTAGCAGTCTCTATCAAAACATCCCCTAAATATTACATCAGTGCCTCTACATGAAATGGATCTAGTAATGATGCCCAGATGATTTTAGTCCAATCTACATTTCTTAACTGAGGTATTGGTCAAAAAATATAAGTGGTCTTATTCTTATTGGATTTGGTAGAGGGATTTATATAAGTAGATGGGTAGTGGTGGAGGAAGTCATGTATAATCCTAATCGAGTAGAAGATAAATGCAATTGAGTGATAGAGAGGGCTCCCCTAGTCTTCTTAAAATTTACATTTTTAGACTTAGGGGGCACAGGGGAAACTAAAACTAAAGTAATAGTAGTGAAGGTAAAAATAATAAGAGAAGTAAAAACAATCCTAATAGTAAGAGCAACAAGACTAGTAGGAAAAATAGTAACACTAAAAGAAATGGAGACTAAATAGTCTAAAATAGTACTAGGAACAATAAGAGCTAATGAAACAAAAGTAATAGGAGAGATAATAGAAACTATAAGTACTAAATAAATAATAGGCACTGAGGTAGTTATAGGTGTAATGTGCTCACCTAAATTTTTTGCCTTTATTGGTGTTTTCCATTTTATTTATTGAAGACTCAATATTTTTTCCTTTTTCAACTCCTCATCCTCATTCTCAAACTTAGGGCCATTTTGTATTAGTGTCTCAATTACTATGTCCATATGGTTCCTGACAACTCTAAGCTTCATCTTGTAGCAAATTGTTGACTTTATAGCCAAGGAAGGAGATTTCTGAGTGGAAATGGGTGTGATAACCACATTTTTTGTATTTGAATCCAAGGTTATAACATGGAGGCTATAATATTTAGAATCAATACAAATTAGTTCTCCAACTCTCCCAAAACAACTTGTAATTGTAGTAATTTACTCCACCTCTTGCTCTAACTTAAGAACTTTCAGTACAATTAGTGGTGGTTAAGATGTACCTTCTTATGAGGACCTTGAAACAATAGGGTCCTCCTCCACACCCTAATATTTCTTTATGGATGTCATCATAATGGTTGGTGGTCTAGAGGAGGTTATTTGGTCTTTTAGTTTCTGGGAATGTTGAGAGGTCTAGTAATCTTTATTTGACCATCCAATATGAGGTGGGAGCATAGTATGTATTGATTCAAGTGTTATATAGGGCTTCACCTAGATATCTCTCAAAATATTCTCCATTAGTCCAACTTATCTTGATCTTTATATAACCTTGGCATCATATTTTGCATTCAAAAATATGAAATCATGATTGTATGGTTCATGCTGCCATGGGATGCCAAAACCTTGAATGTGCTTTTGAATTAGGCCATGAGGATCCAAATCCCTAGTAGTAAATTTTTCAATGAATAGTGTCCCCTAATTTTACCAATTTATCTAAAATTTTTTCTATTAGTATAACACATTCATCTAATAATAAAATAGGAGTCATGAAACACAACCTTATTATTCTTTAAATATTAATTAATGATCCACCACAAATGGTAAGCGATATCCTCTTCAACTAGTTTTTTGGGGACATACTTTGGGAGATACAAAGGGACAATTATTTTCCCCATCACCATGATTACTATGTAGTCAAGATAGATATAATAATCCCCCCATTAGCCCTAGAGTTTTTCTAATGATTTTTGATACTCTAAGTAAGGGTTACTCATGAGGTACCCTCCATAATTGAGGGTAAAAACTATCAATAATTTTAATTATATTCATCATATATGAATATATATGGAGGAAGGAAAATAAGTCTCATGGCTAATATTTAATACAATATAGGTTTGGGATCTAGAGGGATCCATTGTGCATGTATACAATGGCCATGACTACATCTAAAAGATATTACATCATATATAAATGGTTGTGCATAGGCCTATTATCCTTCTTAAAAAATTTATCCTATAGTTTTGAATTGATCATCTCTCTGAGAGTGAAGGTCATCTCCAAGGTCATCAATAATTATAACAATCACACCTATTCTAGGTAGAGGACGTGGATAATGGGGTGACCATATAACCTGTTTAATAATGCCATTCTAATTTAGATTCCCATCCAAAATTTGGTGATAGGAATTGAATCCTTGGCTTTGAGGGTTATGCTTCTCCAAAGATTATCCATTTCCTTAGTGTGCTCTTAATTTTGGTCATATTCTTCCACAGTTCAACTCAATGTCTATCAAAGGTGGCATATATAGTGGGAAACCAAATTTACCTCAGTAAAGCATACCTTGAGATGCAACCAATGATTATATTATGGCTTATGTGGTGTGGGAAACCACCACTAGTCACCTTCCCTATGAAGAATATGTCCCTTATCATGACAATATAAGGAATCACCTTAGTCTTAGCCACTATAAAATGTATCTATTATCACTTTAATTTTATCAAGTTAACTAACATCTACTTCTAAGGGGATATTATATTATCTTCATGTGAATGGGCGTCCACATTATTGATCACATCCCAAAGATTTTAATAATTAGCATACTCATCATTGAAAATAGTAGAATCAAATATGGTATCAATGTGTTTTGTGGATTCTTTGATATATAAATTGGAAGGTGAAAACACTCCCCTAAATACCTTATATGAAGAAGCCATTACTACCTAGTTTAATTAAATAATTATAGTCTTCAATTCAAATTTTTACTCACTTTTTGGAAGTAGTTTTCATAGGAACATAGATAGCTACAGCTTTGAATTCTTTGTGAATGTAAATTTTATTGAGATCTTCATTAAAAAATAGGCATGATGTCTTTTTAGAATTCACTCATATAGCATAATGTACAGGACTTTAATTACAATTTATGTGTTATTAATGTCCAACATACTCCAAGATTATTTTACTCATTTAATTAAAAATTTACCACCTTACTTTAGTGGGTATGCCATGTTGGATTTTTATACATTCAGATAAATTCCATTTTTTATTCTTGGACAAGTGTCACATTTTCACTAATTTTTCACAAAATCAATTATTCCACGTAGTATACCTTCAAAATTTGGGTGTTTGGCTTTAAGTTGAGAACTAATCGATCAATTATTATGATTATTTAAATATGTGAAATGTGAAGGTGAAGGATACTATTTTAAAAACTTACAAATAAAATATCATAATAGTAAATCCTATGAACAAAACTTATGAAAAACACTTTTTGTAAACATAACATCTAGATATTTTTTTTGAAAACTAAATTCTAAACACAACTTGTGAAACACAAATTTTGAACAAAATATATGAAATTTAGAATATGCAAAGCCAAATTCATGATAAAATATGTAAATAAAAGTTATAAAAATCAAATATGCAACAACATAGATGTTAAAAACCAACTTCTTAAACAAAATTTCTGAACAAAAGATTTAAAGAACAAAATTGACAAAGTCCATGACTAGTGAAAACCAAGAGTTGAAAACACATATTTCAAAGTGTAAAATATGTTAAGGCAAAACATGTTGTTAAAATATGAGGACTCAAAATTTTGGATATTCCAAAGTACATGATAAATTTTGAAATGAATAAAACTTACGAACAAAAGTTCTCAAGACCCAAAACACAAAATGCAAAACTTATAAAGTGTAAAATGCAAGAAGTTAAAACGAAAAAACTTTCATATATGCAAAAATCCCAAATTACATTAATATGTTATTCTAAATAATTCACACAATAATAAATTGGATAACAAATAAATGCAAATTGTGTGTATATTGAATCAACAATCATTTGTATAAAGAATAAGAATTTTTAAAGCTTGAGCTTGTTGAATACACATAAATTATAATGGAAAGCCTTTTTAAAATAGAACCATAACTTTCAAACTTATAATGGGTCCCTATTTATAAAAAATAAAATAATGGGGTGTGTTGATTACAATAAACCACACTTTCATTACCATTTGTCTCAAAATGATATTTCTATTTTATGATCTTGCCCTTTCCTATTTCCTCTATAATCAAATTTCTTACTTTTTATCATTTTTATTCTATCCCATATCCCTAAGAGAACTACATTTGTCCTAAATTCATTAGGAATATGTATTAAATGTCCACTTGTAATGGGGCATTTGGAGTCATCTCGACCACCCATTCCTTATTCTTTTATTCCCCCCTTCTATTTCGGTCACCATCTTTTCTTGTCCATTAATTGAATAGCTAAGAGTAATGCTTTATATTCATACATTCACAACTGATTCTTTATTTTATTATTTTATATTATTTTTTTCTATCATGATTATATTTTACTATTCTTGGTGCATTTATTTGAGCAACTATATGTTTTTTGTTATTTTTCTTTTAGTGTATGTCTACATGTTTCTTGACATTCTTTGTTTGTTTACCTTATTGTCTCCTCAACTTAGTCCATTATGTTGATGGGGTCATCATCATTATGATTCCAGTTGTGAAATCATACTTGATTCCATCCATTCACATTTTTCATCATTTTCATAATGTTTTCTATCATTGGTAAATTGTTTACAATTGTTTATTAGAATTTAGGGTTGGTCTTTATGCACATTATGATGTAGTCATCATGGTTTTTATATCATGATAAATATAATATGGTTTTATATCAAAAATAAATATGTTAGAAGGATAATAAACAATTCTTCAACATGAGCTCTCTTTTTTTACTTCCCCCAACCAATTCATCAGGTGCATATGCATCATTTATTAGAATTAAAATCCACCCTTTTGGGGAAAACCATTAAGATTAATCAAAGATAAAATTCACCCTATTTGGGTAGCTTCTTATATCTATGATTAAATCCACCCCACTAAGACACAATATTATGATCAACTCTTGTTTTTTCCTCTCTTTTTCAAGGCTCTATTTGTTTCAAGTGCATCCATGGCTATTCGAGTTCCTTGTGGGCATAAATATGAGTTTATTAACTTGTAAATATTCAAAAAGAGAAGAGTGAAGATATCATTCTTAAATAATTATCAAATTTTATTCTTGAAAACATTTTTAATCTTTGAAAATATATTACTATGTCTAGTGTCTCATAACTCCTTCTCAAATAGAGAAAAAATATAGACAATTCATTTTAACTTCTATGTCTCAACTATGTTCACAATGACTTTTCACAATCGTATGCAAGTTTAATCATAAAATATCCAACTGGACCTAATTTACCTACACAACTTCCAAATTAACCCATAATCATAGTGGCATATCCCCACTTGGGGTAATGGATACTATTGAATCATTTATCTTATCTGATTCATCCTTATTCTAATCAACCCTTTGCAAGTGTCTTTCTAGAATAATTAAGTGAATGATTGATTAAAAAATAAACATTCCAAAATTTAAATTATTTTTAATTTATAATTAATCACCTTGATTAATTATCCTAATCATTCCTCTAATATGAAATTCCATGAATTTGGAGTGACCTATTTTACTAAAATATAAAATTGAATCATGGCCTCACATAGGTGAAGTCATAAGTGAAAGTCAATGAAATAGAGTGGAGTGTGAGAAAGGTGGCTTATGACATGGCCACTTATAGACATTCTTACATATCTTACATTCCTCTTACACACTCAAGATGACAAATGACTACACTTTCTTCCAATTTTACTTCCATACTCAAAAAGGCCTTAAATGGCATATGTTACACACTCTAAAGGTGTAATAATGGATTCTAGGGTTGATCCTCAACCCTCCATATTAAGATGAGATGAACAATCTATATTAGTTTAAGTAATCTATAATTATAACCCTCACACCTCTCATTTAATCAAACTTCTTAATGTAAACATACTCTGTGTTGTTGGTACCAACATCCCCCCCCATTCATTTTGTCTTATTTCTTTATATTTGCATGAATGGGGGACCTTGTTAATATTCTAAAGTATTTTTATCTTAGCATGGTTTACATGGTATTTTTATTTATTGAATTGGGATATCATTCACCTAGAAAGAGAATGGGTCCTTACTTGGTTAATTATGCTTTATTAACTAACCCTACTAATGATAAATATTGAATGACAAAGTGCAAGTTTCATGGAGGAAGGAAGCATTACAGAGTAAGAAACCTTAGGGGTTTAAATTTAAATCTTCACAAGAAATTTAGCAAGAATTTGTCCTTTTAAAAGACTCTAAGTCTAGAATCATGCCTAAAGCCCCTTTATGGTTTTCCCCTTTTAAATTCTGATAAATTCATTAGAAATTATGTCCCCAATCCTTCATGTTTGTTCAAGATGAGTAATGCTTCAAGGATCCTAAAAGGCTTTAGCTTTAATCCATGTGTCAAGCTCTAATGTTATGTTTTAGATTGGATGCATATCAATGGTTCACATTCATCTAGTAGCCTAATCCAATGGTGCAAGATCTCTTTAAGACAAACTATAAGCTAAACACTAATCATTACAAAATTTTATATGGTATTTATTTTGATGACCTTGATCCCATCATTTAATGATTTGATATTCATGAGGATGTCTTTGACATTAGCAAGGCCTTCAAAATAAACCCCATCTAAACTTTTATCTCTAGTATATAAGGGGACCTTTTAAACATTAGAACTTAGGCATACCACTTTAAAAATTTGGTCACAGTGTTTTTTAAATACTATTAACCTAGAAATTAATATTTTGGCCTAAGCCTAATATTATGAACTAACTTAATGTTCATGCATCTTACAGGATTTGATAGCCTGCATTTATCCTTAGACCCTAATCTAATGGTGTGATGTCAAAACAACTTGCCAAAGGTTGGAATAGATGGAAATAACCTCATAGATCATGATAAATGGTTTTAATTTCATCATTGAGCCTGATCTAATGGCCCATGTTAACCCTAAAGTCCTGAGAGCATTGAAAATATGATGTATGGCATGCTTCCATTCAGCTAAAGGAACTTCAAAAGCTTAAAGTTGATAAATGTGCTTCTATCATTTAACATTCATGAGGATGTCTTTGATGTTAGTGAGAATGTCAATTTTAAACATGGCTATCCTATCAACCAATTAAATTTGACCTCACCAATCATGATCAATAGCTCTCACTCAATCATTGATCCTAATCCAGAAACATGAAATAGAGGTAGAATTTTCAACTTAAGACTTTAGATCTTGATGACTCAACACCTAAATAAGCCACATCTAGTCATTTCTTGAGGAAGCTACAGCTTACCAATTGGTGTAACCTAGTCATTAATGACTCAAACACCCAATCAAAGTAGACATATAGGATCTTAATCAAAGGCTTTGGATCTTGATCCAATAGATAAAAATGAAAGGACCTTATTTAAATACAAATGTCTAGTCAAAAAGAAAACTCCCATGAAATGCCATTGAAACATGCTCAAGGGGTTCCATGTAAGCACCATGTAAGGACTAAAAGGCAATCTCAAGATATGGTACATCTGAAAAGATAGGATTTTCATAAGTGGCACCATCCATAAAATATAATGAAATAATACATTTATGAAATCCATCACCTTCACCATTCAAGCCTTAGAAGCCCTAAAAAAATAGCTTAGATCCCTAAAACTTGACTAATTGAGGATCTAATTACATCAAGAAAGCTTAGATTATCATCCTTATCATCAAGGCTAGTCATATTCCAAGACATTTAAGATCATGGTAGTGATAGGGCTACAATGGAAGGAATAGATAGACTTGTATCTATCCACATACCATGAAGGAAGATGATTTAGGGACACTGGGTTAGATATAGGAGCCTTGACCAATGAAATGAAGAATTGGTCAGAGATTTTCTTTGCCATTAAAGAGTTAAAACCTTTGTCATCCAATGAGCAAAGGGTGGAAATCACCAAAAATAAGTTTGATGACCTAGTTGTAATTCAAATTTTGGGTCGCCATCAAGCTACTACTAAACCACAAGTACTACCTTGTATTGACATCCTTACAAGCTTGTTTGCAGATTGTAGGATTGATAATGATTGGATTATTGATGAAGGAAAGTTAAGAATTATTTCTTATATTTCCCCAATGGCCTTTGAAGGCTACTATAAACTTTCCAAATCCCATATTGACCTCCCCTCCATAAAATAATGGACTACCTAGCATAAGCTATATGTCATTTTGAGACCATGGTTAATCCAAGGTGATCATGTAGTTATAAATCATGATCATAGGATCCTCATTATCTAATTCAATGAGGGTATAAGAATCATTATGAATTTATTTATTAGAGCCTCTAGAGTAGCCACCACCACCTATGTTGACCCTAGGTGGGTGTCTTACGTATACTTCATGGTTGAATAAAAATTGACTCCACCTATTGGGGAGCTAATTAGTATCCACTTAGGAAGGCAATTTTATGGCATTAAGAAGAAGACACTTCAACATTTCACCATGATGTCCTATATACTATAATCATTGATGGAATCCACCCATATTCCTAGTGTTAATTATTGGTCCTCCCATAATAGAATTACCATCTCACATCATTATTCCAAGCTCTATGTCTTTAAGTAATTCATTTGTGACTATATATATCCCATATTGTTCTAAAGCATCATAGGATATCCCATGCCCAGGGTGTACCCTCTTATTAAAATATATGTTGATCTCATGAGAGACATTTTATTTTATCTAGATTACACTATCCTTCAAATTGAGGGCATCTTGACCCAACCAGTTGGGTTGCCTATTTACATTCCCCTTAAATTGCCTGAACAACAAATTACATACCAAATTTCCCATGAAGTTGATAAATCCTATAAAGAGAATAGGAAGGGCATGTTACATACCTTCCCATTTTTTATTATGATAACCTTGGTCAAATACTATAAGCAATTAGACATCATGTCTAGACATAGGGATGCTTTCTACTTTCAAAAAGATGACTTAAAGGAATGGGATCCAAAAAAAAAAGTGGTCCCTCATTTGCAATCAAGGAAACTAACCAAAGTAATTTATGAAAATATGGTTGATCTTTATGACCATTTTTATACTAAATAATAAAACTTTGAGGAGGTATTTTTGAGGTAGACTGGATGGTTTCAATCTTGGGCATAGATTGCAAAGTGAGGAGAAACTATCTGGAGAGAGATGGCAAATGAGCCCATTATAGTATCATTTGTTGCCCTCCACTTCAAGTGCACCTCTGGAGAAAGCACCATAGCTAAAAATTCAAATCTAAGAAGTAGGTGAAAAAGGACTAAAGGAAAGGCTAGGTGAAGGCCCGTCATCATCAACCAACCTCCAATACCATCTCCCCTAGTAAATCACATTGATATGGTTGCCTTAGAACCATATGAAATGGTGGATGAGTTCTTCCAATAACTTGTAGAAACCTATGGATCTAACCAAGAAGGTGAGAAATCCATGGCTAAAATGGCTCAAATTGAAGGATCCCAAATAGTTGGGGAATAAAGGGGGAAAGAAGTGGCATTGGACTTGGTCCCTATCACTCAAAAGAAGAGAGAAGCTGAGATGGCCCATGTTCCTAGGTCCTCCAAAAGACCAAAGGTAACATGGACCCATCCAACTAGTGAAGTGAACTTATTTAGTGATGAATTCCTAATACATGGATCTATTATAAAATATTGGTTCATATATTGGAATTTGTAAAAGATCCCATCCCACTCTCATTCATGGGAAATTACCAACACTTCAGGTGTGGGAAACTATGATAATATTAAACATTGGATCAAAGAGATCATGAAGGATCAAGAAGAGAGGAGAATTATTGAGTTTTAAGAGAAAGTGGTAGGAGGATGAAGGATCAGGGAGCATCAATTGAAGCTAGGATTGAAACCCCCTAAGTATCCAAACTCTTTGAACTAGAAGCCATAGTGCATTTTAATCTAGATACATCAAGGTTTGAGATAATAGTAACAAGGAAAACCACCATTGGTACTAAAGAATTCACACTATAGAGAGTGGAACCTTTTGTTGGCCTAACACCTATTGAAGGACAATCAATAAGAGAACATCCCATCCATCAAGAGGATGTGGCTAGTTTAGTGGTGACATAATCAATAATGACCTTGTCTAGAATATAGGGAATGAAACAAAGGATCACCAACTTAGAGAAAGAAAAGTAGGATTTAAAAGCTGAATTCCTACTTTCAATCCCTGAAGATATAGTATCATTGCTAAATAATTCCTTCTTATAATTTTTTAAAGAGTTGAAATCCTTGAAATCTAAATCAATTATATTGGCACATAAACTTGAGAAGACACAAACATTAATTACTTAGTGACAAAATTCTAGAGATCAAGAAACTAAATTGATTAATATCCATCACATTAAGTAGGTCCAAGGCATTCGAATCATCAAAATGAAACATTTTCCTAGGAGTCATTGAATATGGCATATTATACCTAAACAACTAGTGTGACAATGTAAATAGCCTTTTGGAAGAAGATAAAAGCTTGATGGCAAGGATGGAGAATCTCTTGAAGGACCTATTGGAAAACCCATCCAAGACCAATGACATAGGCCTGATGGAGGATGAGGAGTTCAGGCAAAGGGTTAGTCTCCATATCTAGATCATTAAAGAAAACTAGGGATAGGATACTAAGGATAATTAGAAGGTCCTTATTATTATCATCACATCTAAAAAGTAGATTGTAGAGGTTCAATACATTCAAGAACTCAAGGCCAAGGGGGATAATGAATTTGACACATTATCACATCACGAAGAGGATTTTTTGATGAAGCCTATCATAGATTTTGAACTCATCAATGAAAAATACATTAAGGTAAATAACATCCTTAGATAGTGACCTAAGGGTACCACCAATGTAGAGTAAAAGAATATTATTTTGTAAAATGTATGCTAGTCTATTAGCATATGTCTATCCTTTATACAGATTGTCATGAACAATATTTTGTATTGTATCTTTGTATTAAGGACAACTATCCTTATCTTGAATATGGGTATTTTTAGAATTAACTAGTAAACCACCTACATCTCCTATAGATAGGTAGGGATTACCATTTTGTAATAGAGGGACTCTGAGCAATTTTTACATAAAAGAGCACTTAATACAACTATGGAATTTTGAAAAGATTGTTTGGATAGTTAATTGAAAGTTAATGTTATCTCTCAATTGCATGTTATTGTCTTAAATTTGAATGGTTATCTACATTTTGAGCTATATTTCCTATCATAGGGCTATTAATTTTTACTAATGCTAGATTAACTGAAAAGATCTTAAGTATACTTCACTTTATTTAATCTGTATTTGGATGTGCCTATGCTATTCAGGTTACAGTAGAAATTTTTTAAAGTAAAATTAGTTCTTACTTTTGGTTTATATATCTTATTTAAATATTACCTAGTTTGTGATGAAATATGAGTTTATACTATTTTACACCATATATTAGTTCATGTATACTCAAAGTAATTAGAAATTTGTCATAATATTCAAGATGGAAATTTTCAATCATGTTCTCTTTTCTACCTTACCCTTCCTTTTTCTATTTTCTTTATCAAAACTCACCTAGTTTAAAGATCATTATTAATATCCATTTATATTAACTTGTAGGTTGATATTATCACAAAGATCAAGACCCTAGTGGCTCCCAACCACCAAATCAAACAAATATTCTTGACATATTTCACACTCTACTTCTATTTCACTATAGACATCACAAAATTGTCACAAATCACAACTCATGCCTTGGATTTTCATAACCCTAAAATGAGAAGTGTTCATCAACACTAAGAGCACCTATAAGTTAATTAGAAGCATCAATAGGAAGAGCTCCACTAGCACTAGAAATAGGGCTTTCTTGATCAATTGAAATAATTCTTACATTGAATACAAAGGATTCTCAACCCTTATGAGTGAATTTGCACTCTAAGTACAAATATCCTTGATCTAAGTGATTTATCACATATCTTTGCACTTTTTTAGGCAAAAACCTTAGTTTTTTGCAAGGAAATAGTTAAGTTATAGTAAAGGTAGTTTTAGGATTTAATAATTCATAGTATTTAAAATTAGAATGGTTTATTTAGTTGAAGATTGACCATGCTTAGTGAATCTTGGGTTCATTTGAGTCACAAGTTGTAAAGAATGGCCATCTTTGCATGATTCAGCACATCTTTGAGCTTATTTAGTCAAAGATCAGTGTCCTTTGTTCCTTTATAAGCAAATATTCAATAAAATAGGCTTAGTGTGTAGATTGATTGTAGTTTTTTGAGAATTCTATTGTTACACCATATTTTAAATAGGATTCTTAATCCTCAAGCTAGAATTGCCAAGGATCAGGACCAGATCATATTCAGAGACAAGGGAGCCCTTGCTCAAGCTAGAAAATCATGGGAAACCCAAGAAGTATAGAGGAAGGCATAGATGGTCTAAGTCTCTACCATCTTCACCCTTGCAAGGGGTTCTAAAATTAAATTTTAACCTAGATATGGCATGGCTTGGAAGTTCCCCCATCAATGTACTAGGTGTAGTTCATGGCTTACCTCATAATCCTAAAAAATTACTTGCCAGTATTTAGTCCAACTAGTATTACAACTGCAAAAGAACATGCTAAAGATTTTAAGGCTACCTTAAGATTGTTAAAAATTATACATGAAGATGTATCTTATAGATTATTTCATTTTACATTCAAAGATGCTACATATGAATGGTTCCTAAATTTGCCTAATAATTTTATTACCTCATGGAATAACTTTGACACTATTTTTATTGATCAATTTGGAAAAATCATAAGCCCCTATGTCATCTATCACCAATTTACAAAGAGAGATATAAATAAACCTATTAGATCCTTTAATGCTAGCTTCCAAAATATGTTTAGTTAGAGCATGGATCCCTACAAACCTAATGAGGCTTTAGTTTTAGAGTTTTATAAATATTTTTTTGACCCTATGACTTCTTTGTTTCTTAAAATGTGTTGGGGATCAACCAACAATGGATTACACTTGTGAAAGCAATAAACGCAGAAATAAATCAGATAGATAAGCAACTAGAATGATAAATAGCACAGAACAAGAGATACAAGAAAACACCCTGAAAACTTGTATTAAAACTCTTTACAATAGGAATACAATTGAAGAAACTTCATTCTTCCACACCTCTCTCAGATGCACACAAGATCTCTCACTAGATCTCTATTCCTCAAGAGCTCTCTCTCAAGTACACTCAAATCCAACAACCTGGATTGATGCAACTCAGTACTGTCCTTCAAACATTCACAATGTTCTACTCATACTCACACATTCAACATACTAATCTAAGAAGATCTTTCCTACATATAGAATTAGGAAACTTGAGCATGCTCTTACAACAAATAATTAAGCCTCTTGAACAAGGGCTCTAAAAATAATATTGCTAATAATAGAGATGCGAGCTTAAGTCTACAACTCAAACTCATCATGCAAACACTCGCTTCTGTCCTCGGAAATCGCTTTCTGGACACACAGGTAACCAACGTCAGTTCCTGCCTGTTCGCCTGTGACCGTTGCTGGCTGACCCTACTGCTGACGTTGGCACCTCTGCAACTGCAACTGACCGATGTCGGTCACTCTTGACCGACACCGGTGTATGTGTAGACCCAAAACTGTTTAAGTCTACTCCTTGGTGAAGATTTTAGCTCCACACACCCTAACAATCTCCCACTTGGAGATAAATAACTGCACCAGTACCTGTACAACAACATCTTCTAGCTCCTCCATCTTTAACTCAATCATGAAGACCAATAGAAGTTGAATGAAGATTCAACTTCTCCTTAGTAACCGGCTTTGTTAGCATATCAGCAGGATTCCTATCTGTATGGACTTTCTCCAGCTTCAACTCACCATCTTCCAATACCTGCCATATGAAATGGTACCTTAGCTATATGTGCTTGGTTCTTGAGTGAAAAGCTGAGTTCTTAGCCAAATGGATTGCACTCTGACTGTCACTATACAATCTGCAACTCCCATGCTCCCTTCCAAGCTCTTCCATGAACCAAGTCATCCATATCATCTCCTTGCTAGCTTCTATAGCTACAATATACTCTGCTTCTGTAGTTGACAAGGCTACAACCTTTTGCAACTTAGATATCCAACTAACCGCCGTTCCACCTACAGTAAAAACATAACCTGTAGTGCTTCTCCTGCCATCCAAATCACCTGCCATATCTAAATCTACATAACCATGTAGAGAAGTATTTGAGCCTCCATAGCACAAGTGTCTACTACTGGTTCCTCTCAGATATCTAAGGATCCATTGAACTACTTTCCAATGTTCCTTACCTGGATTGGCCATATACTTACTTACTACTCCCACTGCTTGGGCAATATCTGGTCTAGTACACACCATTGCATACATCAAACTTCCTACTGCAGAAGAATATGGAACCTTACTCATGTACTCTACCTCATCATGTGAATTAGGACATTATTCTTTACTCAACTTAAAATGTCCAGCCAAAGGTGTGCTTACCGGTTTAGCATCCTACATATTGAACCATTTCAACACCTTGTCCACATAATCCTCCTGAGACAATATCAACCTGTGGTTTTTCCTGTCTCTCTTAATGCTCATGCCAAGGATTTTCTTAGCTGCTCCCAAATCCTTCATAGCAAACGTTTGAGCTAATTTCACCTTAAGCTCAGAGATATCCTGCATGTGAGATCTTGCAACCAGCATATCATCTACATACAACAATAGAATAATATATCTACCGTTATCAAATCTCTTAAAATATACACAATGGTCAGATTGACACCTACTGTAGCCATGCTTAGTCATAAACCTGTCAAATTTCAAATACCATTGCCTAGGAGCTTGCTTGAGGCCATACAAGCTTTTCTTCAACCTGCACACTAACTTCTCCTTACCCTTGACCTCAAATCCTTCTGGCTGTTCCATGTATATTTCCTCATCCAAATCTCCATGAAGAAACGTTGTCTTAACATCTAGCTGCTCAAGATGCAAATCCTCAAAATCAACCAAAGACAATACAACCCTTATAGAAGTCATCTTAACAACAGGAGAAAAAATCTCACCAAAGTCAATACCTGGCTTTTGTGTAAATCCTTTTACAACCAATCTGGCCTTATATCTCATCTGTCCATCCTCACCTTCTTTCAACCTGTAGGTCCATCTGTTCTTCAGTGTTCTCTTACCAGCTGGCAATTCAACCAAATCCCATGTTTGGTTCTCTCTTAAGGACTCCATCTCCTCAACCATGACACACTCCCACTTACTCCTGGACTCCACCTGTAGTGCTTCTTCAAAACTCTCTGGTTCTCCACCATCAGTTAGCAATAAATAATATAAGGAAGGAGAATATCTAATTGGAGGCTTACTCACCCTTTCAGACCTCCTGATGGGTGTCTTGGACTCGTTCTCAACACGCTGTCCACCCAAATTTTCTGACATTGACTGACCTCGGCCACTTGTAGACCTGTTACTGGCCGACACCAGTTTTTCTTGGCCGACGTCGGTGCCTGGTCTGTCAATGTCGGTCTCTGTATGACCGACATCGGTTTCTATACTGCCGACGCCGGTTCCTAACCTGCCGATGTCGGTCTCTGTGTTTTCCTGTAAGTGATTATTTCCTTTTCCCGTGAGCTCATTTTGGACCATAACTTCATCCAATTCACCATTACTCTACCCAAATTGATCTAGCTTCCTTATCTGATCATTGTACATCACTCTTTCATTGAAAACAACATCACGGCTCCTAATTACCTTGTTAGTTCCTAGATTCCAAAATCTGAAACCAAAATCATCTAAGCCATAGCCAATAAACGTGCACCTCATAGACTTAGCATCAAGCTTCTTTCTATTTTCCTTATCTACATGCACAAAGGCTTCACAACTAAAAACTTTGAGATATGAGAGATCTACCTTTTTACCTATCCATGCCTCTTCTAGAATTCCACCATCCAGAGCTGTAGAGGGTCCTCTATTAATCAGGTACACTGCGGTGTCAACTACTTCTGCCCAAAACTCTAAGGGCAACCCTGCATGCAATCTCATACATCTTGCACGCTCCATAATAGTTATGTTCATCCTTTCAACAATACCATTCTGCTGAGGTGTCCTTGGAACCATCCTTTACCTATGGATTCCATGTGTATAACAATACAATTTGAACTTAAGACTGCAGAACTCACCGCCATTATCAGATCTCAAGCACTTCAATCTTCTACCTGTTTCATTCTCAACCATAGCTTTCCAAATCTTAAAAGTCTCAAAAACGTCAGATTTCTTTTTAATACAGTAGATCCATACCTTTCATGTGGCGTCATATATGAATGTAACATAGTACCGTGATCCTCCAATAGAGGCTACCTGAGCCGGTCCCCACACGTCTGTGTGAACAAGCTGCAACTTTTGCCTTTTCTTAGTAGACCTAGTCTTGAGAAAACTAACCCTTTTCTGTTTTCCAAATACACAATGCTCACAAAATTCTAGATCCATACTTTTCAAATCTGAAAGCATACCTTTAGACTTAAGAATTGACATCCCCTTCTCACTCATATGGCCAAGCCTTGAGTGCCACAATTTAGCATCCACATCTGAAGTAGATAAAACTGAAGGAGATTTGTTAGTAACACAATTACACAAATAGAGATTACCTTCTCTCTTACCTCTGGCCATAACAAGTGCACCCTTGGTCACCTTCCAAGAATCTGCTGTGAGAGTTACTGTACAACCCTCATCACCTAGCTTACCTGCAGAAATCAAATTTCTCTTCAAACTAGGAACATGCATCACATCTCTCAACACCCATGTGTTGCCATTCTGCATCTTCAGTTGCACTTTACCTTTGCCAATAATCTTACAAGGCTCATCATCCCCTAAGTACACTATTCCAAAATCTCCATGGATATAGTTACTGAAATATTATCTGTTAGGGGTAGCATGGAAAGATGCACTAGAATCTAATACCCAAGATTCTATATTATTATGCAAAGAGAAAATAAGAGCATCTTGTGCAATACCTACAACCTTTGTCTCTTCCTTTCCTTTGTGCTGATTCTCCTCCTTAGGCTTTGACCAGCAATCTCTGCTTATGTGCCCCAACTTTCCACAATTCCAGCATTGTGGCCTTCTGCCATTCCTGGATTTGGATCTGCCTCTTCCCTTAGACTTAGATCTTGATCTCCTCTTGCTCCTTTATTTTTGCCTTCCCTTGCTCTCAAGATTTAAATCATTCATAGATGTCTCTTCTGTGCTTTTCCTACAAATTTCCTCATTCAAGATAACACTAACCACATCCTCTACTTTTAAAATATTCGAAGCAGAAGCAGTATTAGAAACTGCCATTACCAAGCCATGCCAGCTTTCAGGCAAAGAACATAATATTAAAAGAGATTTTATTTCATCTTCAAATACAATATTGACTAAACTTAATTGATTAACAATACCATGGAAATCATTTAGGTGATTAGAAATAGATCCACCTTCTTGCATATGCAAATTAAATAACTGCTTCATTAAATATACCTTATTAGAAGCTGAGGGTTTTTCATACAAATTTGCTAACGTAGTCATTAACTCTACCATAGTTTTATCCTGTGACAAATTAGATATCACAGTGGAGGCTAGACTCAGTCTTATAGACCCAAGAGCCTTTCTGTCAAGAACTTCCCATTCTTCATCCTCCATGTCCTTGGGCTTCTTTGCTATCCCACCTAACGGTAAGTAAATATCTTTCTAATATAGATAGTCCTCTATCTGCATTCTCCAGTGTTGATAGTTCTTGCCATTAAACTTTTCCATTCTCAACTTACTTTCTTCTGCCATTGCTTCTCCCACTCAAACAGAAATCCCTACAGAAACCCCTGTGAGCAACCTGTAATCCAAACACACTACACAGATCTGAACCACCTGTTAGTGAACCTGAGCTCTGATACCACTTGTTGGGGATCAACCAACAATGGATTACACTTGTGAAAGCAATAAACGCAGAAATAAATTAGATAGATAAGCAACTAGAATGATAAATAGCACATAACAAGAGATACAAGAAAACACCCTGAAAACTTGTATTAAAACTCTTTACAATAGGAATACAATTGAAGAAACTTCATTCTTCCACACCTCTCTCAGATGCACACAAGATCTCTCACTAGATCTCTATTCCTCAAGAGCTCTCTCTCAAGTACACTCAAATCCAACAACCTGGATTGATGCAACTCAGTACTGTCCTTCAAACATTCACAATGTTCTACTCATACTCACACATTCAACATACTAAGCTAAGAAGATCTTTCCTACATATAGAATTAGGAAACTTGAGCATGCTCTTACAAAAAATAGTTAAGCCTCTTGAACAAGGGCTCTAAAAATAATATTGCTAATAATAGAGACGCGAGCTTAAGTCTACAACTCAAACTCATCATGTAAACACTCGCTTCTGTCCTCGGAAATCGCTTTCTGGACACACAGGTAATCGACGTCAGTTCCTGCCTGTTCGCCTGTGACCATCACCGGCCGACCCTACTGCCGACATCGGTGCCTCTACAACTGCAACTGACCGACGTCGGTCGCTCCTGACCGATGCCGGTGTCTGTGTAGACCTAAAATTGTTTAAGTCTGCTCCTTGGTGAAGCTTTTAGCTCCACACACCCTAACAAAATGGATATCCTAGATATTAAAAAATTAGCTCAAGATTATTCTAAAGTAGTGGTTATTAGTGACCAAATGCAACCTCAAGGATAGATGGCTTATTCTATCCCAAATGTTAACCCTCAAATGCCTGCATTAAAACTTTTCCCAAATAATAACCAAAATACTCTAGCATTAAACTAACTCCCTACTTTAAATGTATTACCTGCCATCCATGTTTCCCCTAATTAGAACCTATGTTTCTTAAGCCATCAAGTTACCAATAGATCTCATATCAATGACCAGAAGGCTTTAGTGCTTGTCAATGGCATTAATAATAACCAAGGTCAAAATTTTGGGACTCCAAAGAATGAGAATGAATCTATATTAAAAATGGTCTAGATTCTTAGCACAAATTTATTAAAATTTCAAAATCAAGTTGGCCATGTTAATGACAACTCTAGGAGGAACTTCACTTTCCATAAGTTTAATCAATTTGGGAATAGATTTCAAAATGACAATTTCTACAATAATAGAGATAATGAGATTTCCTCTAAAAAAGACTATGAATATCAATCTCACTGATATTGATTTACCAGACTATTGTAGAGTGAATGCTACATCTAAACATGGTGAGATTTACTGTATTGAATTTTTCAATTTGAGGCTTTCCAAGAGGAAATAGATACATTTGAGGTAGTCCCAAATAAAGATATTGTTGTAAGTCCTTCTATATCTAAACCATCTAATCAAGTGCACATGGTGGAAACATTTTAATTCCCTTTCCAAGAGGATAATGAGACTAAGAATATCCCTAAAGAGATTCAAGCATTCTAACAATTCTTGAATATGTAACCTTTAATAAATAGGGAATAAAATCAACCATTGACTATTTATACTCCCCCTAACAATTATGGGACTCCTCTAGACACTACATCAAGGAATGATCCTAAACCACCTAAGGACAATTCTTTCAAATATACTACTGAACCTTCATGCAAAACTGGTTACAACATTGTGAAAGATATGAAAAAGATCAAAGCTAATATTACCCTACATGAGCTGACTCAAATTAAAAAACAAAGAGATTTACTCTTGGAATCATTGTCCAAGAAACTTGGGAAACCCCCTAAAAGGGATAGTGCTAATAGAACTATGCAAGTAGCTAAATCAGAGTCTCCACATTTTTTAATTATAGTTAGGATATTCTGGAAGAATGTCCAAAATTATTTTTTAGATTCTAGAGCTTTAACTAACATTATTTCTATAGGGATATGTGAACAACTTGGGTTGACCCCAATCAAGTCTGATAGGGTGGTTACTCAATTGGACAAATCTAGAGTCAAGGTCATTAGGGAACTATTAAATGTATATATGAAACTAGCTAGTGAACTAAGGGTTCAACAATTTATTAATATCCAAGTGGTTGATATTCCCAATGCTTATGGGTTACTCTTAAGTAGAGAATGGACTAAGGCCTTGAATGGTTAGATGTCCACTGACTATGCCCACTTATGGTTGCCTTGGAAAGGTGTCCCAAATAAGATAAGGGTAGAGAGGTAGCCTACGATGAGGCACATGATAATAGAATATAATTTTGTCAATGAAAAGGTGAACTTCCTAGATTTTAATCTAGAGGTTACAAAGGAACTTTTTTAAAAAAAATACACGTCTAATGCCTAGTTTATGGAAGTTATATTTATATGTTTCTAGGTATAAATCAAGATCAGGAGCTATTATTGTATTGATAGACCCTAAAAAAAGCAATATCATGCTTCTTATAGGTTAGAATTTTCATGCACAAACAATTTATTTGATTATGAAGCTCTTATCTTGGGATTGTAACTTGTGATTAAACATAAAGTTAAGGAACTCATTTTATATGGAGATTATGAATTGGTGGTCAACCAAGTAATAAGTAAATACCAATGCAAGCTATCTTACCTCAAGAGATACAAGTTTAGAGTTTGGGATTTGATGGAATCTTTTGATGCTCTCAGCATCTTATCTATTCCTAGGGAAGAAAAAATAGATGATGATGAGCTTGCATCTATTTTGGATAATCTCATGCCTAATCATGGTTCCCCTAACATCAATATTAAACTAGTACCATGTCCCTTAGACCTTGACAACATAAATCAATTTCAAGTTTTCAATGATGATAAAAAAAATTATGGATTTCCTGACTAATTCTAGATCCTTTGAAACTCACATCACTGATGAAGCTGATGAAATTTCTCCTAAAAAGGAGCTTAATGGTAAAATTATCTAATTGAGTGACAATAAGATACCTAAAGGGATGATTTCATTGGAAAGGTTATTTGATCATGACAAGATTGTGGAGACACATATGGTACCTAAGGTAAATGGTAAATACTATTAAGTGGTAGATCTTGGTTCACATGATCAACCCCAATAAGTGAATATATGAAAGGCTTGCACTAAAATGGAAAATAGAAAAGCTAGAGAGCTACTTAAAAAATATAAGGACGTCATTGCTTGGTCCAATAAAAATCTAAAAATATTTAACCCAATGGTTATTACTCATACTATTCCCCTTAAAGAAAATTATAAACCCTTTAGATAGAAGCAAAGACTTGTCAATCCTATCCTAGAACCCATGATCTTTAGGGAAGTCAAGAAACTACTAGATGTAAGGATTGCATTTCCTATTAGGCATTCCATTTGGGTTACAAACTTGGTCCCAATCATAAAAAATAATGGGGAAATAAGATTATACATAGACTTTAGAAATATGAATAAAGCATTTAAAAAGGATAATTACCCTTTGCCTTCTCTTGATGAAGTCATCCAGGTTGTTTCAATATCTACCATGATGACCTTTTTAGATAGAGTTTCTAGATATAACCTGGTGCTTGTTACTCCAGAAGATAGGATGAAAATAACTTTCACTACTAAATGGGGGACATATGCCTATAAAATAATTCCATTTGGATTAATTACTATAAGATCCACCTTTTGAAGGGCCATGGACCATGATTTCAAAGTTTTAGTGGGCACTTGCATCATAATTGACATAGATTATCTTATAATTTTCTCTAAGAATAGTGAGGAATACTTTATGCACCTATAATAAATATTTGAAAGATGCAGGAGGTATAGAATATCCCTCAACCCTAAGAAAAGTATCTTCTATGTCACTAAAGGAAAATTATTGGGGCATGTCATTACTAAGGATGGGATTTCCATAGATCCTAAGAGAGTAGAAGCCATCTCCAAAATTGAGTTACCCAACAACTAAAAAGAGCTACAATCATTCTTTGGTAAAATTAACTTCATGAGGAAGTTCATCTCAAGCTTTTCTAAAATTATCAAACCTCTGAATGATATGCTTAAGAAAGATGATAAAATTTATTTGGATAAAGAATTAAAAAATCCTTTGCTAACACAAAAAGGATAATCGGTCAAGCCCTAGTCTTGATAATTCTTGACTTTTCAAAGAAATTTTACTTGTATTCATTTTCTCCTGACCACACCATGGTTGTTGTCTTATTTCAAAATTTTGATGGGAGTGACCATCTTATAACTTTCATGAGCACCAACTTCAAAAATATAGAGGTAAACTATTCCATGATTGATAAACAAGCCTATACATTGGTAAATTTAGTAAAAACATTTAGACACTACATCCTTAGAAACAAGGTACATGCCATCTTAGGTGACCCAGCCACAAAGCTTATGTTGAACTAGAATAAGCTTGAGGAATGAAGGGGAAAGTGGATGTCAATCCTAAAAGAGTATGATATTAAAATGAATATTTCCAAACTAGTGAAATGTTAGGGCTTAGTCAAGATGATAGCCATTACCAATCCTAAACTCCATATAATGTAAGTTAAGTAGCAGAACTTCCATCCTAATGAGTGGTATGACTCCTTCATCCACTTAATTATTAATGGTAATTTCCCTCTAGGACTCACTAGAGAGTAGAAGAGAGCATTGACACTCAAATCAATTCATTACCTCATCAAAAATAGAGTCCTATGTAGAAAGAATTTTTAAGGAATCTACTTAAGACATGTGTCTAAAGAAGAGGTTTCTCAAATAAAGTCTAATTTTCATGAAAAACTAGGTAGTGGACATCCTTCAAGAAGAACCACAACTCATAAAATTCTTAGGGCTGGGTAATATTGGCTGACCATATTCAAGGATGCTCAAAAACATGTAAGAGAATGCCATTCTTGCCAAGTATTTAGCATAAAATAACTAAAGCCATCCATGCCTTCATAACCTATGAGAAGAGACAAACCTTTCACATAGTTGGGATTAGACTTTGTGGGGGTGATTAACCCCAATTATTCTAAAGGTCACAAGTATGTCCCAACTACTACTGATTATTGCATGAGGTGGATTGAGGTAGTAGCCACTAAGCAATGTAGAACAGAAGAGGTGATTAACTTCTTGGAAGAAAACATTTGCACTAGATTTGGAACCCTAATTTTATTAGTTTGTGATAATGTATCTACATTCATATCTATTGAAATGACTAAATGGGCTTATGATAATGGAATCTCTTTGAAGTTTGCCTCTAACCATTATCCTCAAGGGAATGGAGTTTCTAAATCTACCAATAAGAATCTCATGAAGGCTATCAAAAAGTCTGTTACAGATAAGCCTAAAACATGGCACAAACTCCTTAAATATGCATTATGGGTTGACAAGATAGGAATTAAACAATCATTCAAGGCTTCACCATTTCTATTTGTATATGGTCAATAACCCATTTTTTCTATCACTTTTAAGCTCCCTACATTCACATTCATGTAGGAATACATGGAGGTAATCCAAGAACTCACTAATTTTAGACTATTGGACATCATTCAGATGGAAGATGCTGGAGAAAAGTCATTTATAGATTTTAGTAGACACTAAACAACTATGAAAAGGTGGTTTGACAAGAGATCTAAAGTGAAAGTGTTTAGACAAGGAGACCTGGTCCTCCTTTGGGATAAGGCATTAGAGCCTAGATGCAAACATGGAAAGTTCACCCCCTTGTGGATTGACCCATACCAAATTAAAAAAATCTTAAGCAAAAACACTTTAAAATTGAAATATCTCTAGGGAGTCAAGTTTACATTGCCCACCAATGGGAAATATCTAAATAATTACTTTGTTGCTTCTCCACCAAGGGTCTTCATGTAATAACATATATAAGATTACTTAGAGCTAGAGTAACTAGGCTACTTAGTTTTCTTTCCTATTCTATTTTCCTTCTTGGTCTATATATATTTATTTTCTTATGTTTTTCTATTCCTTATTGTTTGTTTGTGTTCTATCTTTTCTACTTGGTTATGTTCCTTTCCTTTAATAAAGTCTCTTGGGCTATCCTAGCCTATAATTTCTCAAAATTCAAGTACCTCAAGTGGGGGGCATGAATTTTTCATAATGGGACCTAAGGATATAATATAGCTTTGTATTACAATATAGATATTTTAAAAAGAATCACATGAAAATTAGTTACCCCCCAAGAATCCAAATCATTACCTAAGACCAAATCTTTGTTGAAAAAAGAATCATGTATGTGGAAGGGGAATTCAAAAAGTTAAGGCATATGCATGATTGCACTTAAAACATATCCTTATTTGAGATTAAGGTTTAAACTATAAGGAAATTATCCCAAAACTAAAATATTTGATGAAATCCTTCAACCTGGCTATCCTTTCTCCCAATCTTTAAAAAAAAGAGAGACTTAATGGTAAATCAAAAGATGTAAAATTAGAAGTGATTTAGGCAATCTCCACTAGGACTATAGATGCTTGGTTGGTAGTGGAGCAATGCCATTAGTGGAGCCAAATGTATCTCTATTGGGGATATGGATGCCTAGCTGGTAGAAGAGCAATTCCTAAGCCTCCCCTAAATTAAGAGCAATTATTTCTAAGAGAATATCTGAAAATTCTCAAGGTTAAATGTCACGGTCAAAAGGATATGAAACTAGATGTTTTTCCCTAAAATTCTCATGAAAAATAGTAAGTGGAATCAAATCACACACATATCATGCTTAGGCTATGACTTGGGGATTTGAATTTTTCATATTTGAATCTTGTTTCAACCTTGAATTGACCTAAGTAATGATATAAGGATTGAAGGAGGAAAATGACTTATATGTTGGTTTAAACTAGAGTTTCTAGATTTTAACATATTGTTATGTTTCCCTTGTGAGTCACCATTGTTATTGGTACCAACATCCCCCCCATTATTTTTGTCTTGTTTCTTTATATTTTCATGAATGGGGGCCATTTTTAATATTCCAAAGTATTCATATCCTGGCATGGTTTACATGGTATTATTATTTCTTGAATTGGGATATCATCCACCTAGAAAGAGATTGGTTCCTTTATTGGTTAATTATGCTTTATTAACTAACCGTACTAATGATAAATATTGAATGACAAAGTATAGGTTTCATGGTGGAAGGAAGGGTTCTATAATAAGAAACCCTAGGGTTTTAAATTTAAATATTCATGGGAAATTTAGTGGGACTTTGTCCTTTCAAAAGACCCTAAGTATAGAATCATGCTTAAAGTCCCTTTATGGTTTTCCCCTTTTAAATTACCCTAAATTTGTTAAAAATTATGTCCTTAAGCTTTAGCTTGAATCCTTTTGTCAAGATCTAATGTTATGTCTCAGCTTGGATGAAAATCAATGGTTCACATTCACCCAAAAGCATAATCCCATGGCACGATATATTACTACAACAAATTACATGATAAACACCACTCATTACAAAAGTTTCTATGGTATTTATTTTTATGAACTTGCTCCCATCATTTGACGTTCATGAGGATGTCTTTGATATTAATGAGGCCTTCAAAATAAAACCCATCCAAACTTTTATCTTTAGTCTAGAAGGGGACCTTTTAAAACTTAGAACTTAGGCTTATCACATTAAAACTTAGGTCATAGTGTTTTTTAAATACTATTAACCTAGAAATTAATCATGTGGCTTAAACCTATATATATTATGAACTGACTTAATGTTCATGTATCTTATAGGATCTAACAGCCCGCATTCATCCTTATACCCTAATCTAATGGTGTGATGTTAAAAGGACTTTCCAAAGGTTGGAGCATTTATAAATAACCTTATACATCATGATTAATGGTTTGTGTTTCATCATCGAGCCCAATCTAATGGCCTACATTAACCCCAAAGTCTTGAGAGCATAAAAAATATGATGCATGACATGCTACCATTTAACTAAAAAAACTTCATGAGCTTAAATTTGATATCCATGCTCCTATCATTTGATGTTCATTAGTATTTTTTGACATTAGTGAGAATGCCAATTTTAAACATGGCTAGCCTATCACCCAATCAATTTTGATCTCACCAATCATGATCAATGGCTTTCATTCAATTATTAATCCTAATCTAATGGTGTGAAGTGAAGGTAGACTTTTCAACTTAAGACTTTAGATCATGGTGACTTAAAACCTAGATAAGCTTCATCCATTCATTTCTTGAGGAAGTTAGAGCTTGCCATTTAGCATAACCTAGTCATTGATGAGTCAAACACCCAATCAAAGTAGACCTATGGGATATTAATCAAAGGCTCACATTCATCCTTGGATCTTGATCCAATGGATGAAAATGAAAGGACCATATTTTTAAAAAAATGGTAAGTAAAAAATAAAACTCCAATGAAATACCATGGAAACATGCTCAATGAGGTCCATGTAATTTCCATGTAAGCACTAAAAGGCAATCTCAAGATATGGCACATCTAAAAAGATGGCATTTTTATAAGTAACACCATCCATAAAATATAAGGCATGAATACATTTATGAAAGTCATCACCTTTTCCATTAAAGCCTTAGAAGCCCTAATAGAATAGCTTAAATCCCCAAAACTTAACTAATTAAGAAATTTACTGCATCAATCAATCTCTAATTATCATCTTAAGCATGAAGGCTAGTCTTATTCCAAGACAATTAAGATCATGGCAGTGACAAGGAAATAGTGGAATGAAGAGACAAACTTGTATATATCCACAGACCATGAAGGAAGATGCCTTATGGACACCAATTTAGATACAAGAGCATTGGCAATAGAAAGAAGAATTGGTCAAAGATTTTCTTTGCCATTAAAGAGTTGTAGACTTTTTCATCCAATGAGAAAAGGGTGGTAGTCACAAAAATGAAGTTTGATGACCTATTTACAATTCAAATGATGGGTCTTCATTAAGCTACTACTAAACTAGAGGTACTACCCTGTATTGAAATCCTTACACCTTTGTTTGCAAATTGTAGGATTGATAATGACTAGATTATTGATGAAGGAAAGTCAAGGAGGATTGATTATGTTGCCCTATTAGCCTTCGAAGGATACTATAAAATTCCCAAATCCCATATTGACCTCCTCTCCATAGAAAAATGGACTATGTAGCACAATTTGGATGTAATTTTGAGACCATGGTTAATCTAAGGTGTTCATGTAGATATAAATCATGATGGTAGGATCCCCATTATCCAATTCAGGGAGGCTATAAAGATCATTATGAATTTAATGAAAAAATCCTCCAGCATAGTCACCACCACCTATGTTGACCCTAGGTGGGTGTCTTAAGTAGACTTTATGGTTGAATAAAAACTATCTCCACTTGTTAGGGAGCTAATTAGTATCCACTTAGGAAGACATTCTTATGGCATTAAGAAGAAGACACTTCAGAATTTCACCATGATGTCCTATCTATTGGACTCATTGATGGCATCCACCCATGTTCCTAGTGTTAATAATTGGTCCTCCCATAACAAAATTACCATCTCACATCATTATTCCAATCTTTATGTCTTCAAGTATATGGATCATATGCAATTCATGTGTGACTATATATATCTCATACTATTCCAGAGCATCATAGGATATCCCATACCTAGGGTGCACCCTCTTGTTAAAATATATGTTGATCTCATGGGAGACATTTGGTTTTATCTAGATTGCACTATCCTTAGGATTGAGGGCATCATGACCCAACCATTTAGGTTTCATGTTTATGTTCCCCTTAAATTGGATAATTAAGAAATTGTGTACCAAATTTCCCATGGAGTTGATAACACCTATAGAGAGAAGAGGAAGGGTATGCTACATACCTTCCAATTTTTGATTGGGATAATCTTGGTCAAAGACTAGATGCAATTGGACGTCATGTCTAGACATAGGGATGTTTTCTACTTTCTAAAAGATGACTTAAAGGAATGGGATCCAAGCAACAAAGTGGTCCCTCATTTTTAGTCAAGGAAACTAACCAAGGTGACTTATGAACACATGGTTGGTCCTTATGACCATTTATATACTAAAGCATCAAACTTTGAAGAGGTCCTTGGTAGGTGTAGATAGCATGGTTTCAAGCTTGAGCATAGATTATAAAGGCAGGAGAAACTAGCTAGAGAGAGATGGAAAATGAACCCATTGTAGTATCATTTATTGCCCTCCACTTCAAGTTCACCTATGGATAAACCATGATAGCCAACACTTTAAATCTAAGAATTAGGTGAAAAAGGACTGGAAGAAAGGCCAGGTGAAGGCCCTTCATCATTAACCTAGCCTCTAAGATCATCTCCCCCAGTAGAGCACATTGATATGGTTTCCTTAGAACCATATGAAATGGTGGATGAGTTCTTATAGGAACTTGTAGAAACCTATGGATCTAACCAAGAAGGTTAGGAAGCCATAAGTAAAATGGCTCAAATTGAAGGATCCCAAATAGTTAAGGTAGAAAATGGGAAAGAAGTAGCATTGGACTTGGTCCCTGTCACTCAAAATAAGATAGAAGCTGAGATGGTCCTTGTTCCTAAGTCCTCAAAAAGACCAAATGTGACATGGAACCATCCCACCAGTGAAGTGAACTTATTTAGTGATGAATTCCCAATACATGGACCTGTTATCCCAAACTAGTTCATAAATGGGAATTTCTAAAAGACCCCATCCCACTCTCATTCATGGGAAATCACCAGAACTTTAGGCATGGGAAACCATGATAATATTAAAGCTTGAATAAAATAGCTCATGAAGGAGAAAGAAGAGAGGATAATTTTTGAGGTTGTAAGAGAAAGTGGCAAGAGGATGAAGGATTAGGGAACATCAAGTGGAGCTAGGATTGAAACCCAAAAATAATCCAAACTCTCTAAACCAAAAGCCATAGTGCATTTCAATCCAAATACATTATGGTTTGAGAGAATAGTAACAAGTAAATCCACCATTGGTACTAAGGAATTCACACTTTAGAGACTAGAACCTTTTATTGGCCTAACACCTGTTAAAGGACAAGTAGTAGGATAACATCCCATCCATTAGGAGAATTATGCCAATTTAGTGGTGGCACAATCAACAATGACCTTGGCTGGAATTTAGGGAATGAAACAAAGGATCACCAACTTAGAGAAAGAAAATTAGGTACCAATGTAGCATAAAATAATATTATTTTATAAAATTTATGCTAGTCTATTATCATACATCTATCCTTTGTCAAGATTAGCATGAACAATCTTTTGCATTGTATCTTTGTATTAAGGCTAGCTATCCTTAGCTTGCATATGGGTATTTTGAGAATTAACTGATAAACCACTTATGTTTAATATAAATAGGTGGGGATTACCAGTTTATAATAGAGGGACTTTGAGTAATTTATATATAAAATAGAACTTAATACAACTATGGAATTATGAAAAGATTGTTTGGATAGTCTGTTGAAAGGCAATGCGTTAAGCATGGAATATACTGAGAGGGGGTTGAATCAGTATATTATATATCTTATAAATATTTCCTTTAACCAAATTAAACTTAATCAAACATTCAAGATATGAAATAAAACTCAAACAATAAACATCCACACAAGATAGAGAGAGACACCAGATATAACGTGGAAACCCAATGTGGGAAAAACCACAGAGAATCAATCTCAAATATATTCATGAGAACAACCCCATAGGAGCACCATGCCCCTTTGCCAAGTACAAACCTCAGTTTCAATTCATGAGAACCACCCCACAAGAGCTTCAAACCCCTTTGTTGAGCACCAACCCAGCTATCATTCGTGAGCACCAACCCACAAGAGCACCAACCCATAGGAACACCAACCCCTTTGTGTTAACCACACACCTATCTCTCAATGTTGTTATCTCAACAAATGATAGATCAATACAACATCACCTTCCTCTCTCCCACTTTTGCTCTTCTAAGCTAGATATAAAAAATACAAATCATCTCTCATAATTGCTCTTCTAAGCTAGATATTACAATATCAAATCAACCTCTCACATCCACATTTTCAAATGGCTACTCAAGCCTTTATTTATAGCTTTCCAAATGACCTTTGGCCTTCCCCTTTTGTGACCTTTCATTCCTCATGGAAAATGGTGCCAATCTTGGATGACCCTTCATATCCAAGCATTTGAAAAGTCATGTGGTGAACCTTCATGACCAAAAATGTCTTTTCCACTTTTGTCCTTATCTTTGGTGACTTTTCATATTCCTTTAAGTTTACCTTCATGAGAAATTCACCCTTTACTCTTTTGTCTTCACTTGGTGACTCTTGGTATCCCCCAAGATGACTCTTCATGGGAAAATGCATCCCATCCTTCTTTTGTCTTTATCTCGTGATTCTTCATCTTCTCCATGGGCCCTTAGTTTGTCTCATATGCAACCAAAAATATATTCATTAATATTAAATAAATATTAACTCATATTAGCCAAGATAAACAATATTAAATGCAATGGGGCCTTTATCACCAATAATACTAAACCTTTGACATCAATGACAATATTTCCAACAATCTCCTGCTTTGTCAATGATGGCAACCTCAATCCTGAAATTGCCACATCCTGTCACCTACACATACCATCATCTAAAAACATACAGTAACTCCCCCTTACTATAGCAACCTATACCTATTCCCTATACCTATTTTCTACACTTGTACTTGTACCTATTATTCTCCCCCTTTGACATCAATGGCAAAGGGCCTACATGGAGCTAACACTTAGCTCCCCCTCACTTGATGTTGAACATTAATGGTAAGAAGTAATAGAAATTACTCCCAACTCCTCTTGTCGATCTTTATATGTATCCTTTGATCATGCCCTTGAGAAGATATCTGACAATACATACACATTGTTCCCTATCCTTTGAGCATCTGTAATCAACTCATTTGAATCTTTTCTTCTAATCTCACAACCTTCATCATGAAACCTTAATGTGTATCCTTGATCACAAATTTGACTAACACTCAATAGATTATGCATAAGAACTTTTACATACAAAACATTTTTAGTCTTAGTTCTACCATAATCCAAACTCAAAGTACCTTTTTTGGCTATCTTGGCAGTGGTTTTATCTCTGAACCTCACTGTACCACCATTAATATTCTTTAGATAAATGAACTTACTTTTATCTCCTATCATATGCCTCAAACATCCACTATCAATTAACCATGGCTGGTCTTTACCTCCCACATGCAGAGCTATCTACACCATCATAGAATCTTCATGTTGTTTCTTCTGCCATGAACATGTCTGAACCTTCTCCCTGATGAATGGAGCTTTGAAACTCTGATTCTTCTTCTTGATGAATGGAGCTTTGAACCTCTGATCTTTATTGACTGACTCAAATATGCTTCTACAATACTGAGCTATGTGTCCGTAGTTGTTGCACTTGTAGCATACTATGGTCTCTTCATCAAAGGTTGATAGAGGAACAAAAGAGTTGTGGCTTTTGCTTGACTCTACTTGTCTTTCCTTCTCCTTATTTATGAAATTGTTAGCTCTTTTTCTACATTCTAATTTCTTGTGACCATATCCATTACAATAAAAATAATAGCCATAAAAATGAGACCTGTCTGTATATCTCTGACCTGATTACCTTTTGTAGCTTTGTTCTCTCCAACCTTCTCTATTTGGAATGTCCTCTGTACTCTTCACTTTTCCCCTTTCTATTTCCTCTTGTGTTAGAGCTTCAGCATAGCTCTTTTTCTTTTCAAAACCGATCCTTGTCTTATCTGTATATGCTTTTTGACTTTCCAACATCTTATTCAACATGTTAGTGCTATCCTCAAATTTTGAATAACTGACTGCTTTTTCACTGACTACTTTCTTAATATCTTCTTTTAAAGAGGAAATTTCAATAACATACCTTTCACAGTCTTTTCTTGTTATTTCCAACTATGCTTTGAGATCTTCTTCATTATTCTTGGCTTCTTCAAAGTGTGCTTGTAGATCTTCAATCATTTCCTTTGACTCTTGTTCATTTTTCTCGATCTGGCACTTTAACCTTTGATTCTTCTTCTGAACAGCTTCTAACTCTTCTAGGGCACAATTGAGTTCTCCTTCCATATCTACTTCAGCTTTCTCCTCTTCTTCTTCTTGATCATCATCATGTATGGCCATGAATAGAATCTCTTCTTCTTCTAAATCGCTAACTCCACTATCTTTGCCTGAGCTAGGATCTTTAGAATATAGGCTCTTCTTCTCAAATCCCTTCTTAGATTTGCCTTTGAAATTCTTCTTGTATGTAGGATTTTCTTCTTCATCATCTTTAACTTTATCTAGGCATCTAGCTAAAAAATTTCTAATCTTTCCACAATTAAAACATTTAAAAGGTAATTTTCCTTGATATTTACCTGTTCCTCTTTTTGGCCTGTGAATGAAAAGTGCTTCATTGTCATCTTCATCATCACCGAAACTATCACTTGATTCTTGAATTTTAGCTTTCTCCTTCTTTGATGTCTTGAAAGCCACTTCTCTCTTTGAGGGTTTATCTTGTTCTATTCGCATCTCATATGCCATGAGAATACCATGAAGCTCATCCATCTTTAACTTGGCTAAATTCTTCATCTCCTCAATTGCCGAAACCTTTGCATCATATCTCATTGGTAGAGATCTCAAAACCTTTTGCACCACCGTTGACTCTTCTAATGTTTCTCCAAGACCTTGAATCTGATTTACTATCTGATCAACTCACAAGAGATAACTTGTTATATCTTCTTCTTCTTTTGGAGTAATTATAGATGTCTGTGGCTCTTCATATTCCTCCACCACTAATTTCCATATGTCAAATCCAAGGGCCATCAAATAAACCTTCATTCTCATGCTCCAAAAAGCATAATTCATCCCATCAAACAAAGGTGCCTTATTTGTATAAAATCCTTCCTGTGACCCAGCCATCATGCTTTCCCGATCTACCTTCAAGCTGTAAAACTTTTCAAAAAGGAACTTACTCTGATACCAATTGTTAAGCATAGAATATACTGAGAGGGGGGGTGAATCAGTATATTATATATCTTATAAATCTTTCCTTTAACCAAATTGCACTTAATCAAACATTTAAGATGTGCAATAAAACTCAAACAATAAACATCCACACAAGATAGAGAGACACCAGATTTAACGTGGAAACCCAATGTGGGAAAAACCATGGAGAATCAATCTCAAATATATTCATGAGAACAACCCCACAGGAGCACCATACCCCTTTTCCAAGTACAAACCTCAGCTTTAATTCATGAGCACCACCCCACAGGAGCTTAAAACCCCTTTGCCAAGCACCAACCCAGCTATCATTCATGAGCACCAACCCACAGGAGTACCAACCCCTTTGTCGAGCACCAACCCATCAACAATTCATGAGCACCAACCCACAGGAACACTAACTCCTTTGCCAAGCACCAACTCAGCAACAATTCATGAGCACCAACTCACAGGAGCACCAACCCCTTTGTGTATACCACACACCTATCTCTCAATGTTTCTATCTCAAAAAATTATAGATCAATACAATATCACTTTCCTCTCTCTCACTTTTTCTCTTCTAAGCTAGATATAACAAATACAAATCATCTCTCATAATTGCTCTTCTAAGCTAGATATTACAATATCAAATCAACCTCTCACATCCACATTTTCAAATGGCTACTCAAGCTTTTATTTATAGCTTTCCCAATGACCTTTGGCCTTCCCCTTTTGTGACCTTTCATTCCTCATGGAAAATGGTGCCAATCTTGGATGACCCTTCATATCCAAGCATTTGAAAAGTCATGTGGTGACCCTTCATGACCAAAAATGTCTTTCCCACTTTTGTCCTTATCTTTGGTGACTTTTCATATTCCTTTAAGTGTCCCTTCATGAGAAATTCTCCCTTTACTCTTTTGTCTTCACTTGGTGACTCTTGGTATTCCCCAAGATGACTCTTCATGGGAAAATGCATCCCATCCTTCTTTTGTCTTTATCTCGTGACTCTTCGTCTTCTCCATGGGCCCTTATTTTGTCTCATATGCAACCAAAAATATATTCATTAATATTAAATAAATATTAACTCATATTAACCAAGATAAACAATATTAAATTCAATGGGGCCTTTATCACCAATAATACTAAACCTTTGACATCAATGACAATATTTCCAACACAATGTTGTATCTCAATTGCATTTTGTTGTCTTAAATTTGAATGGTTCTCTACATTTTGAGCTACATTTCATATCATAGGGATATTAAGTTCTTATAATACTATATTAAATAAAAATATCTTAAGTATACTTCATTTTATTTTCTCTACATTTGGATGTGCATATGTTATTCAGGTTATAGTAGAAAACTTTTAAAGTAAACTTAGTTCTTACTTGTTATTTATATATCCTCTTTGAAGTTTGCCTAGTTTGTGATGCAATATAATTTTATAATATTTTACACCACAAATTGTTTAATGTATGCTCAAATTAATTATAACTTTGTCATAATATTTGAGATGAAAATCTATAATCACATTCTCTTTTCTACCTTACCCTTCCTTTTTCTATTTTCTTTATCAAAACTTACCTAGTTTAAATATCATTATTAATATCGATTTAGATTAACTTTTAGGATAAGATTATCAAAAATATTAGGACCATGGTGGCTCCCAACCACCAAACCAAACAAATATTGTGGACATCTTTCACACTCTACTTCTATTTCACCACAGACATCCCAAAATTGTCACAAATCTTAACTCATGCATTGGATTTTCATAACCCTAAAATGAGAAGCGTTAATCAACACTAAGAGCACCTATGAGGAAATTATAAGCATCAACACTCTGCTAGATTATTCCAAGAAGCTTCATAAACCTTTATCTTTCATGTCATGTCAAATCCAAGACCAAGTGTAGACAAGGAAAGGTGCTCCCTATGCAAGGATTCAAGCATCGAATAATACCCCTAAATCTACAAGTTGAGCTCAAAACATTTTAGACCAATTTTCAAGCATATATTTAAGGGAGATGAAAGTGTCATTTTTTATCCTTCTAATTTACATTTCTTGTTTGATTATAATAGCTCAACATGGGGATTGGGCTTGAGAAGTTATATCTCCAAGTTATTTTGTATTATTTCACTAACAATTACGTAACCTCTCTTGTATTCCTAATTTACATAGTTTATCTATACTCCATTTTAAACCATGAGTTTTAGCATGAGACAATGGATGGGACCTAGCCATCCTCATAAATATCTTTTATTTTCATTTTTCTTAGCAAATATTGATGCTTCTTTTTAATCATTAATTCATTATTTTACAAACTTATTATCCTCTATTTGGTTTATCCTTTGTGATTTAAAATATAACACCTTGGATAGAACCAAGATTTCCTCACAAATTTTCCATTTCATAAATTCATTTCTAAGCTAAATATTTTCCTTTAAAAATAAGGTAATGGTTAATAATTATTATTTCATACTCTTAAAATCAGTTATATTATTTTGTGATAATAATTTTAACAAATTATTTCTCATGTCTCTATATACTTACATTATTCCTTTTGATTTGGATACATGCTTACTTATCATCATACTATTTTCAAATTTCACATTTTTTTTGATTTGAGGTAACTCAATCGTTCCATGTTTATTTTCATCCTCTCCCTTATTTTTATTCAAATTTGGGAACACTAAGGTGGGTTTCAAGATATCACCCTTATCTAACATGTAAGTAAAAGATTCTTAGACACCATGATCTCTGAGCTCTTTTTCTTAGCTATCAAGTCTATGTTTTCTAGTGATAGTATTTTTTATCACCCATGTTTAGTTTTTTAAATCCATATTGAGAATGAATAGAAAAATCCATAAAAATTTAAAATTAAAATCATTTTAAAAAAAAGTCAATGATAAAAAGGCATTTATAAAATAAAAATTCAAAATCAAACCAAAATACATGATTATCAATCACTTCTCCCCATCTATTCAAATCTCGAACTTCACAATTGGCCTCATGATAGAGCCAAAGTCCATTAGCATATGTTAGGATAATAGACTATGATATGAGGTCTTAAACTTCTCTATAACACTACCTACTTTCTCATGTAAGTACCCAATCCTCACAACAGACCAAAAAATCTATAAGGGGCCTTGAAGAATGGGAAACATGTTGTGTAAAGGTATGTCTATTTTAATTTTCATGCATATAGCCTTCATGGGTTGATATATATACTTCACTAGATAATCTAAATTTGTATGGCTTGGGAAAGTTATTTATGTTCTTAATGTACAAAGCCTTTTTTTTCCAACTTTATTTGAGTGTCTTTTTATGATAAATATTATTTACCTTGGTATCGCCTACATTTCCCCCACCACCCATTTTATATTTCCCCTTGATAGGCAAGTGTGTTTCTAAATCTTTTTCCCAACTTATATATTCCTTATTCTTCATCCCTTATTAGACATACTTAGAATAGGTTTATTTTTATTTATCTATCATTATAATATAAGTTTTATCTTTGAGTGACTATGCATTACTTCCTAAAACCATTGATTTATCCTTATCGAATTTCCTTCATTGTACTTAAGATTCTATTTTTCACCTTTTTTGTAGAACATTTCATTCTATTTTCTATTAACTTTTTCCATTCTTGAGTGAGTTTGAATTGTTATTTCTCTTTCATCTTGATGTTGTTTACATTTTCTATCCTTTTTATATATATTTTTTAAGCATGGTTTGTTACTTATTTTACATTTATGTTGGATCCATTATTTTAGTTTCATATGTCCTTTATTTAATCTGGTTTGTTATTTTTCTTACTAATTTAACTTATTTGGGAATAATGGAGTTTTATTCCTATTTTATTTAAGGGTCTAGATTAATAAATCAATATAGAATATAGAAATAATTAGTCCTAATTTTTATTACTATTTATCTTTTTTCACCTTTCTAAAAATAGCAATAAATAGGAAGAAATATAGCTTATCTAGAAAACAAACTGAGACAAATGATACAAAGGTTAAAAATGGATATGTAGGACTAGGAAGGTGTCATAAAATTGAATCTATCTTTCATTTGGTGAAAGGATAAGAGTACTAAAAATTGGATGCTTTGATGTTCAATGTTATTATATGTTCCTACCACTATTGTCCAAATTGATCACAAAGACTTGAAACTTTTTGGGTAGTTACGTTATGCTTGTGTGTGTGCTTGTGAAAAATTGAGCATTGATTATTGACAAAAATCACTATAGAGCTGATTTTGTCTTCAAACCCTAACCCTTCATCATGCTTGATAAAATGATATTTGATCCACTTGATATAGAGGGGGGGTTAGTGTGTAAGATGTACTTAACATGAAATACATACCTCTTGTGTGGGCATGCTACCTACATACCAATACTTTAAAGAGGGATGAATCCATATGTAGTTCTCCCACTTAATGTGCTTTATGCAATAGTGTGATGTAGATGCAAATGTTAATCTGATAGTGTTTGAGGTGGTCGAGGATTAGTATGAGGATTTGAGTATGTTTACAATTGTGTTGGGTGACTATGTGTAGATAATAGGGAAGTTTTCCTTAGTGATTTGTTTATATTATTTCTTTTTTTTAAGTTTGGTCACCTCCTTTGTAAATTAGCTTTGAGTGGGATTTTATAGGGAATAGTTGGTCATGGGTCGGATGTATTCATACTAGGATGACCTAATTAAGGGTAAGGACTAGATGAAAATGACCATTAGGGATAAAAGTACAAAAGGATAGGAGTGTTAAAAATGGGACACTTTAGTGCCTGACACTATAGTCCAAATAGGTCACTCATATCTTATAGGATCAGGACTTATGGGAATAGGATTAGCATAGGGAATACTATCTAGTTGAGGTAGAATCAGGGTTTAGATGATTGGTAATGATAAAAAAAGGTGTCTATAAGGGTTTAAAGAGCATTAAAAAAGGACATATGGATGGGGTGTCACAAGCCACACTCAAACTACCAAATTGTAAATTTTATATGACTACATTTGCCCCCTTTATTTTAGTAATACAATAAAGTGAAATACTAGGATAAAGGAGAAATAGAAAGTGTACCTAAAATTACTTGCAAGGGTGAATCCCTTGAAGATTTATGATACTAAATATGCATAGATAAATCATAGTGCGAAGCATAAATCTACAAAAGAAAACAAGGAGTACATCAGTTCTTACTAGACACACTATGTCTAAAATAAGAACATACAAAGGATGGGTAAAAGATAGAGGAAGAAAAAGGAATGAATACACCTCATTTAGTATGTAAACCAATAAAAACCCTATTATAATGTTGATTGATGCTAGGTATGTGTTTTACCATGAGTAATATTGTGAACGGAGTTGAGTGCTCAATTCCTTGAGGGTGGCTCAAGAATACAAAGGTTGGCCATTTGGCTCCATTTTCACCTAGTATATAGTGAAGTTATGTGATCATGCATGTATTAATCGATGTTTGGAATTTGTTTCCAATCCCTCTAAGTAGGTGGATCAAGAATACAAAGGCTAACTAGTCCTTTAGATCCATCATTTCCCACTAATTGTGAACTATGAACATATATTGGTATGAATGTGTATCATATGTGATATCTCATGAAGCCCATAAATTCTCTATAATATGATAATGTGGCATGGATAGATGAATTTTCATTAAGAACAAGGCTAATCTTGGCAACTCCAAAAGGTGGATATTAGGCTTCTTTGAAATCCACTCTAAAATGATGCAAACCACCTATAGGTGGAATAAGGCATGCAACTACTGAGAATACTTAGATAATATAATAGAATATAAATAAAATAAGGTAAATGTGTCATGCATATTTCTCTTGATAAATGGTGTCTAAACCATGGATTCTGATCTGGAAGTTGTACCAATTATCTAATTTGAAACTAGAAGTGAGAGCCATCATGCTATTCATGATGTCCTTATATCTAGATAATCTAAGTAAAACTATACTAAAACTATCAAATTTTAAATGTAACTTTAACTAGAAAAACTATAATTAACCTTACTTTTCTATCTAGTTCTAAAAATTCTTGATTTTTGTTGTTTGGAGAGGAGTGCTAAAAAGTGGACACTTTAGTGTCTGATGCTATAGTCCAAATATGACACTCTTGTCCTTTACTATTTTTTATGATTGTTTTGTATTTGTCACTATTTTCTAGTCTATTTTACATGTTTTTAATTTTGATTATTTTTTAGTGTTTTAAAATTTGATTTTGACTAGTAGAAGGTTCTAATCTCTATGACAAAACCCCTATTTATTTCCCCCTCTTTTAAGGTTATGAATGAAGACCCTATAATGACTACCCTCAAAGGAAAGAGCCCTACAAGTGTGTTATGCTATGAAATACATGATATAACAATGCCAATAAAAAAGATGTCTCAAGATATAACATAGTTTATATTGGATATTGTTAGATCAATAGGGGTATGCCTAGATAGATGTAACAATGTAATAGCATGTGTAGTATATTGAACTAAAACTAGAAATCTTGTTATTTTTCAAGGAGGTATGGAGCATGATGTCCATCATGGCATCCAAGAAGGCAAGATAATGCATGATGTGGATCATGGCATTGGAAATAATAGAGAATCAAATAATTAAAAAAGCATATTAGGTAAAGAGAAAGAAGCATACAAAAGAGGCCAAGGGGCTGATAAAACAAGGGACATGGGCACATGTCACTCAAACTAGGAAAACAATCATACAAGGCATGTTCAAATGCCCACATACATACATAATTTAAAATAAGCAAGGTTGGCATTGATGGCCATAAGCACATACAAGAGTACAAGTAAAGGACATTAGAAAATGTCCTAAGACACACATAAGTAACAAAAAATAAATTGAGAAATGCAACTTGCATCTAGCTACTCAAATAAATAAAGGAAAGCATTCAAATGCTAGAAATACTATTACATCTAACTAGTTAAAGAAATAAGTGAAAGTATGGGGAACATGTAGTACAAAACTAGGTAGATGCTAAAAAATACAAAAGTCCTATATACTAGTGAGTTTTGATAGCATAATCTATGTAAGATAGTAAGTAATGTACATCAACATGATAACTAGAGTTTATGGTATAGGAATGACATAACCTGGATGGTGTAGTCATGTAGAAGATGCCCCCAGTGGGTAGATATGTCAATGTATGTTTTGAATGTAAAATTAGGATGCCCCCTCAATGGGTAGAGTGAATCAATCAAGGATTTAGGTGTCACTACACACACTCAACAAAGATCAAGTGAAGCATGGTAATGTAGATAAATGGACAAATAATAATGTAGAACAACAAAATCTAAGTCTATCATTGTAGTAAAAATGTAAATCATGGTCAACGCATATAACTACTTTTTTTTTGGTGTTTTGAGTTATTTGAATGTTTTTGTATTTTGACATATTATATTATTTTTGGTATTTTGAAATATTGTATTGTTTTTGTTATTTTGAAATAACTATGTATAAGAAAGAAAAAAGACACTATGTACAAACAAGTAAGATGAGAAATTATGTACAATTAATTAGAAAGAAACTATGTACAATTAAGATGAGAAATTATGTATAAGAAAGACTAAGAAGAAATGATATTAATCGATGAGTTCTCATAAGAGAATCCCTATCATGTTGTCCTGTATCAAGGAGAGGGATTGTGCATGATATTGAAGCTTGATGGAAGGGCTGAGACTGTGACTTTGAAAGCTGTGTATGTTATAAGTGCTCTAAAATCTCTATAGTATAAATTGACTATGGATTCCCCCTATAAATATAATAAGTGGATGCAATTGTGGGACTCTTAGGGATCCATCTGGTAGTAGAAGAATCTCTCTAAAAATGTGCTCTATGTGTAGAGGTATGAGACCTCAATGATACTACCTTAGGTGTGAATATTGTAGCTAGAAACTATTATAAAGTCTTGAAATTATCATTAATGTAGTGGTTTCTCTAAGAGAGGCCTCTATGGAA